>MJUU01005860.1:162383-176440 GCA_002080025.1 Modiolus philippinarum | reverse complement strand
GTCACGGAGATAACTATGTCTAATGAAAAAGTAATTTAGGACCGAACCATCAGTCAAAAAACAGACAATCCAGGAACAACGGCAACATCGGTAACACCCCAAGAAACAAGGAAACCATATGTACGGGAGAAAAAGAAAAAAACATGAAGATACACATACAGATGACCTACACGTGTCCAATCAAACACTGATTGGCTTCGAGCAGATGCACTGGTAGAGTAAGCATCTCCTACTATTTGTGCTAGGTCCTGCGTAGCGAATCAACTATGAAACATACACTCCGTAAGCAAGAGAATGTTGGAATATTACTGAGCATGTTATGGAAATTGATAATTTTAAAATTTTATAAACTCGTCCGTTCTTTGTATTCGTCGAATTCGAGATTTAAATACAAAAAGATGTAGAACTTTTGGTTTCTCTCGTTCTCTTTATCTCTAGTTCTTGAGATTATATTGAAGAGATCGATTGAGAAGAAAAGTGTTATATTAAAGCGAAGAACATCATCAATTTATATATAAGTGAGATCGCAGTATCTAGCATCTTTTGTCTTCTGATCTATTATGAGTCCCTGAAGAAATTTAGTCTTATACGAATATTAGACAAGTCTGCAAGTTTAATGTAAAAGGGGAAATTTTCAATGGTGTTTATTTTCGCCAATTTCGCGATTGGCACATTTAAAGGAAAATAAGTGAAAATAAAAATTCTCGAATAGATTTAGAAATAAAAATTCTCGAATAGGTTTAGAAATCAAAATCACTAAATTAGAACTACGCGAAAATATCCTCTTTTTCAGTATCAGTATCAATAAGAAAATCAAGCATACTCTAACAGAATCCGGTTTAAAAGAACTAAATTTATGTAAATTCTTAAACCGAAGGATGAACTCCCACCATCGTAGTTTTGTCCTTAGCTATATTTGATATTGCTGATTATTCGTATTTCGTTTGGTTTTATGAATAATTTTTATAAACATTTTTTTTTTTTTTTTTTTTTTTTTTTTTTTTGAAATTATGAATTTCCTTTGGTTGGGTTCTAATGCTGCTGATGAGGAATAAATTTCCGAAATGGCCATACAGCTCATTAAAATTATTGCAGTTGGAGTTAACATATCTGTTATGGTCTCATGTTCATTTACTCCATATCATTTCGTAAAATATTTAAGAGAAACTGCTTAGAGAAATATACCGCCAATAACAGTTAGCAAATACCCAAATTGAATTAATCATATTGCATTCTCCTATACATCGTTTACATGGTTAAAACCCAAAATACAGCCTACAAAGAGGCGTAAGGCATTTATTGAAAGCAATATTTTATATACCCTAGGGGGCGTAGTGGTTTTCAATTGTAGGTCATATTATGGTAAGGCGTTGTCGTTGTCTTTTGTTTTTGGTCAAAAAGTTTAATTATGACCGATAAATCCTTATGAAATTTTAACACAATGTTCCTAGGGACAAAATAAAGGTTGTGTCTGGTGTTGGTTGTTGTTTTTAAAGGGGCCAAAGTTAGTGTTTTCATTTATTTGGCTGTAGAATAAATTATTTATAATTAGAATCGGAATTTGATAGGGTTTATTTAAATGTGCTCTTGAGGAAATTTCCAGTCTAAAGTGTGTCAATGGATACCATTCGCATGTACCATTCATAAGATAAACTGGGTCCGAAAGGGGTGAATCTCAAAATCTCAAAAATTTTATTTATTTACTTTTTATTTATTTATTTTTCGTCTGATTTTGATGCAGTATTTTGCAATGGATTTCTTATAAACCATTTTAACCATCTGATTTTTAAAAACATTTTTTGTTTCCGAGCCACCAGGGGCCAAAATGACTTTTTTCGGATCCTCCTTTTGTAACCTGTAGGAGGTATCGTCAGATTGGCGTAAATCTTGGCTTTTCCGAGCTATACGGGGTAAAGGGGCCAAAATTGCAATTTTCTCTAAATTTGAAAAATTTCAAATTTTTATTAGATTTTATCGCTTTTTTATACAATATTTTAAACAGAGTAAAACCACATTATTGGTAAAGATGAAGATGAAATATGACAATTCTTTCAATAAAAAAAAATAATAATTAAAAAAAATCTTGAAAGAAAACATGGAAAAATTGTGCATGTCAATGCACACCTACTCTTGTGATTATTTTTACAATAATACATTATCATCATTGCCTTTTAATTTGACTATTACACAAATCTTATGGTATCAAATAGCAAAAAACAAAAATTAATTTTCTGCATATGTGCTTATCGACAACTTATGCCCCTTCAGTGCAGGTACAATCTAAACGTCTGAAAGACCATATACTGAAAGATGTTTAAAAACAAATAGAGAACAAATACTATCGACAAATAAGAAGTAGTTTATGATGAATTTATAGTTTGCTTGAACAAGAACAACTTAAGTTAAAATATTATAATCCTCATAATTAATTGAGGCGTCTACGAAATTGCTTAATACACCATTGGCGATCGTTCAATATCTGTTACCAGTGTAGTTTTGTAAATTAATGGAGAAAATTCTATTTAAACATTTATTCAATTACATAAAGGAAAATGATCTTCTTTCTAAATTTCAGTCTGGTTTTTAACCGAATGATTCCACAATTAACCAGCTTGTAGAAATTTATCACACAATTATCATTAGAATGGATAAAGGGAAAGATGTCAAATTTTAGTCTTTTGTGATATATCTGAAGCATTTCATAAAGGTCTCATTTTTAAATTAAAACAATGTGGAATCAATAACCAATTTAACATGGATAGAGAGTTACATGTATTTGTCTGATAGATTACAAAAAGTCGTCACTGAAGGTTATTCTTCTTCATTGAAAAGTATTCATGCAGGTGTTCCACAAGGTTCTGTGCTTGGCCTTTTTTATTTCTAGTATATATAGTTGACTACATGAATAATAATATTCGCCTTTTTGCAGATGATACATCTCTATTTGTAATTGTTGACAACAATTATAACGAAGCAGCAGTTTCATTAACTAATGATCTTGATACTATTTTAGACTGGTCCATAAAAGGGGCTGTCCAATTTAACTTTGAAAAACCAAGAGTATTGTTTTTACTCGAAAGTCTAGAGCATACCCTCAGCTTTATTTCGGTATTGATAGAAATGTGATTGCTGGTACTGACAATCACTGTCTTCTTGGTTTAACATTACAATCTGCTGGCACATGGAGTATTCATATTGATAATATTTATAAAAAGGCTTGTTCTGGTATTAATATTCTGCGTAATTTGAAATATTTGCTTGACAGGAAATCATAAATCCCTCATTCAAGCTGATCTTGTTCAAATTGAGGAGAAGGAATCACATACTTATATTATTCTACAATATATTAAATGGTTTGACTCCTGCTTACCTATTACCTTTTTTACCTAGACAAACATCTTATAACCTTGGAAATGAAAATACAACTTTTCATCCCCCTTTTTTAAAGCAAATTCTTTTTTTAATAGTTTTTGTCTACTGTGAGACTGTGGAATACTTTGCCCTTAAATATTAGAGTGTCCCCAAATTTAAGTACTATTTAAACATTATAATTCTTCAGTTTCTTTGAAATATTACAACTTTTGTCGGCGGGTCGAAAACATTTCACATTGCCGACTTCGAAATGAGGCCAGTAACTTTAAAGCTCATTTACATAACAACTTTCTCTCAGAAGATACAACTTGTCCAAATTGTAATAATGAATATGAGGACAATTACCACTATTTTATGAATTGTCTAAAATATACTGAACAACGTTTTATTATGTTTTACTCAATTCAGCAATTACTACATGATAATACTGTAGATATAGATAGCATCTCTGGATTTCCTCCTACATGGTAACAGAACATATTTTATTGACTTGAATACACATATATTCAAATGTGTACATAAATACATAGCTGACACTCACAGATTTGCTTAGTTTTATTTTGTTGTTTTGTTTATCTTCCATGATAAACTTACTTCCTCTAAGCATAGTATTTCTTTTCATTTTTTTTGTTGTTGAATTATCAATGATTACTTGCAAATTGATTTCTTGGTAAGTCCATGAGGAGCCTCGCTAGGGGTGCGCTTGGTTGGGCAGTTCTGAACATGTTCTTCAGTTCCAGCTCCAGCGACCAATCGAACGAAAAGGAACACACAAGAATAATTTTGTCAAAACTATTTCTATTTTTTAAATTTTACTTGACTATTAATCATTAATTTTTTGTTTTTGGTGTCATAAATTGAATAATATAACTTTTAAAGACAGTTTATGAAAAAAATTACAACTCCAGTTGTTAATCAATTATTTCTCGAAAGACTACTTTTGTCAATTCAACGGCGATTTGGGTATAAATTAAATGCTCAAACCTCTGGAAATAATTTGTCTGCCATGTATATGTTGTTCGTTTGTATCATTTGCTGAAATCCAGCACATTTTTTCCGGCAAAAACTGTTAAAATCGTTTCTTGTTTCTCAAAATATTCTTTTGGTCGCCATATTGAATTCTGTCTGCACCACCTTTTTTTCGGCGCAGATGGAACCTGTTCCGAACAGTGTTCCATTCTGTTTGATTGTCAGTTCTGGGTGTTCCATTAGTTCAGAACACTCCGAACCCTCCAACCGATCGCCACCTAGTATTTATGCTTGTCATTTTTGCTTGTATTTATGTTTTGTTATTTGTATTGTATACCTTATGCATGTATTTAGGGAGAGGGCTTGTTTAGGCTTTGCATGTTGCCCAATCCTTTTCTTCGTCGAATAAAATAAGTTTAAAATGGCTAATTCTTGTGTTCATACGTTTGTTACGCTAAATGTGATTGGATGGCGTCATATTTTTCATAGGGTAAAATCCCCGACTTATCGTCTGAATAAATAGCAACGTAATGGGGCAGACGAATATTTTTTAAAATCTTTCCAAAATGTTCTAATATTAATTTGAAAAAAAGAGATTATATAAATGGATTTTAAGATCTTCAGGGGTAAATGTAAGATTTTGCTGTCTATTTCCGGTTCCCATAACGCATCGCCAGAAAACTCTTTTTGCGACAGTAAATCTTCCCCTTCATATCCTAAAATACACCTTGGTTATTTTTTAATTTTACGGTAAATAATTAAATACTGTGTCAATTTACACTGATTTATTTTAGATTTGTTTGTGTTTATGATTTTCAGTTCTTTTTATTTTTGTGCTATGTACCCTTGTATTATTATTATTATTATCATCTAGTTGTCGCCTTAAAAATCCCAGATCATTATTAATTTTAGAATCACTAGAAGATGCCCGAAGTCGCGGGAAAATTTTAGCAATTCTCCTAAAGTAAGTTGATAACAGATATCAAAACTCATATGTTGTGTATGTGTTTGATATGAATGTACCAACGCACGGGTTATCATTCCACATAGAAGTGATCAAAAACGGGCTGCCGGATGGACCATTCTAATATATTACCGGAGTCAAAAATGGAACAATTTCTTAATTTTCAGGAAACCTTATGCTCCGATTTAAAAAAAAAACACCAACTCTTTGCTTTACGTCTGACAGACGGTCTGTTTAGCTATGACATCTATCAGAGATTACATTAACCCATATATTATAAAGGAGAGACGTACATTTTGTATAATCTGCAAAGCTTGAATCTAAAATTAAAACCTTCAAAATATGACAAATAAGTCTGGTCAAAATAAAAGTTGAAATGTGATTCAATACTACTTATAATACCAAATATGTATAAAATTCCAAAATTTATATATTAAATACGAAAAGAATTTCAATAATAATCTATGATGATTTAAGGAAAAGTCACACTCTGGAATCAATTATTTTTACAAACGGGGATTTTAAAGAAAAAAATTGTTGTGTTGGAGACAAATTTAGCTATAACTCATATATATATAACAAATACTTTCCATTTTCTATGGTTTCTGGGGAGATGTGGCTCAAAGAATTCGGTCCCTTAATTTAGTATTATAGATATTTTATCAATTGCATCTTTTAGAAATAATCCGAGATCTTGATGGCGAATAACGATGTATACTGCATCATTCTAAACTGTTTTTAGAACAAAACTGAATGTAATCTAAATTCTAAAAAAACTATGAGCAGAGCCCACTCAAATATACCCCCTCCGGTATTAATTCCAGAAAGAGAAAAAAATAAAAATAGGAAATCAAATCAAATCAAATTTTAAAATAGCTGGTGCACAATGGCAATATTTACTCGAAATTCTGTTAAAGTTTCATTAAATTTCACCGGGTGGTCTAGGAGGAGTTAACGCCACAAATTGTGTACCCCACGGCGGACAGGCGAACGGACACCATGATCATTGTATACCGCCCACCAAAGCGGGGGTATAATAAATACTTACAGAATATTTACTTTTGATAATGAATCAAATAATCCAACATCAAGCCTGGGTATGTCATTATCTTGGAGTGACCTGCCAGAAAAATATAATAATATTTATTTTATTGTATATAAGCTCGTTATTATTGTGATTATTTTGGGAGGATGGTTGATCTTAGGGGTGTTTTTTATGCTTCTTGTGGCATTACCTTAGTATTACTCCAGCTAGAACTTCAAAAAATATCGGAAAGGATATAAAAAGACTTCATACAGTAACTTCAATATGACCAACAATAATAAAAGCGTTCTTCCTTTGCTTGATTCTACTATGTACTTTTAGAAACTTTGTCTCATGTGCATTTACTCAATATTATTCATTGTGTATTTACATAAACTATGAAACTTCGATAAAATAAAAACAAATTGGCAAAAGTGAAACATCATACCTAAGATTTATCTAGACTACGATTTCATCAACTTTGTACAAGACACTTGAATTGGTTTTAAGGAAATCCGTCTACAGAACAACGGCAGTAGAATACCGAAGGAACAAAGATTACATAAATCAAAAGTCCAGAGACAAGGCCGAATCAAGAACACCAGAGGACGGAAAACCAAAGACACTACATGCCCACAAAACACACAACCACTACATATACAACACAAAAAACTAAAGCACTAACAGTGTGAACTCTAAAAAAAACAGAGTGACATCAGGTGCTCCGGAAGGGTAAGCATGTATACAGCTCTGTATACAGCACCCGTCACATGATCAGTGAGGCAAATGTTTTGAAAGATCTGTTTGATAACTGATTGATTATTGTCATTTTTCTTACCCTGAGACAAAACCCGGTGCAACCCCAGTTGGTGCAGAATTGAGTGCCTTGTCTATACAGGGATGTCGGGTCATAATACGGAAAACCTGGCCGCGAAACATTGCAGACTTTTTGTTTGGACCATGCAGTGTAAAAACTTTTCTTTATTTATCGACAATGGTATAGACGCATTGGTGGTCGTATAGAATGATAAACGTCCTACTCCTGCCCATTTCTTGCATTTCTGGTGGCAATCAAAATTTGCTGTCCCGGTTATCCGACATAAACTTCTTTCATCGAATGATTTTTGAATGATTGCTGTACACGTATTGATTTTCGCGGTTTCTTATACTCGGACATATTCGCTGGTATCAATTTTCGTAGTTTTTAGGAACATTTGAAATATTAGTACCTCCTTCTCTCTGAGATATTTGCAGGTTCTAATTTTCGCAATCAGTTGACAAGCATAAAAATAGCAAAAATTACTACGTTTACAGTAACTTGTTCTCGTCCCAATATAGCTGAAATATTGCACACTTTGCCCAATCAAGCAATCAATCAACTGTGTTGCAAATAAGTTTTATATCTTAAATTTATGGAGTGGTTGATTCAATAGTCAGATTTAAACTTAAGTAAGCATTAGGGCAGCTATACAATGACGAGGTCGAGTTAATCAATTCAAATAAAATAAAAGAGATAACAGGAAACACCTACAATGGCCGAAAAACATAGCCACATGCCACAAAGTAAATAGGAACTTCACAAGAAAAAAACCCACAATAACAATACAAAAGACAAACGTAAACAACGATAGGAACTCGGGACAGCCGGACTTGGTACCGGCACTAGCAAAAGCCAGCGGTAGGGTTAAACCGGTTTATGGGTACCCAAATCTCCCCTTTCTCTGTCCCGTTTCCCTATAGTATAATAAACATACGAATAAAACCCATACAGGTAGACTACTAACGCCATGACCACAATCTAGAAAAGGAAAATGGGGGAACAAAACGTAATTTTGAAAGATGGGTCAAGAAGTGCTGGCCGCTAAACTGCCGGCTAGCTCAAGGAGCCTAGTCTGCTGGTAAAACACTGTCGCACTACGGAAGAAAAATCAAATTCAAAACTCCCAATGGGTTTGTTAAAGAATCATCATGTATTTCAGTAGACATCGGCAGTATCAGTGAGAGGCCAGTATGTGTGTAAAATCCTCAGGTCACTGGATCCCAAAGCTAATTTAACGGACACGTGTAGAATATCCTGTCGATATCCCCTATTGCGTAAAGAATGTAAGTTACGTCCAAGTTTTTCTGGACTTTTAATCAGTTTCTGGCATTTTTAACAACATTACCGTAAAATCGAGGATGGGAAATGCCATTGGTAATAAGCTGTTTGCGAGTTACATTATATTTAGATATCAAATGTTCATATCTTCGATAAAACTTTTTAAATGTACTTAACAATTTATTAAATCTGTAACCTTGCTGCACAAGTTTTGAAGTGATAGTAAGGTTACTTTCATTGAAGTCGTCAAGAGTAGAACAAACGGGTGCGAATCGTACCAGTTGAGAAATATAAACTCCGTAGGATGGGGCTAGAGGAACGTCGCCGTCAAGAAAAGGGAAATTAGTAATACTGAAATCAAAATCATCCCTGTTATCGTAAATTTTAGTTTTTATTTTACCAGAGTCAACGATGATAGTTAGATACAGAAAAGGGCAATTTTTAGAATCATTATTAGCTTTATTAAGTTTCAGTTGTTGTGGGTAAATAATGTCGACATAATCTAAAAACTGGGGATTGTCAATAGTAAGGATATCGTCAATATACCTGCTGTTATCATTGAAAATAGAAATAAGTTGATCACTGTTTTGTATGGTCCCATTTTGTAATTTTTTCATGAAGTCACGTTCGTAACAGAAAAGAAAAAGATCTGCAATGAGAGGTGCACAATTTGTACCCATGGGAATTCCAATGACCTGTTGATAAACAATGTTGCCAAAACGAACAAAAATGTTGTCAAGCAAAAGATTGAGTGCTTTAATCGTATCATCACACGTCCAGGAGGAATGATTGTTGTAAGTAATATTAGAAAAGAATCCTTGCTTTTTGTTACAACAAATAAACTGCAGTCCAGAAAATTTAAAAGACCATTTAATCAATTGTCCCAATTTAGATTTAATCAGATTATGTGGAAGCGTTGTATAAAGTGTAGAAAAATCATAACTGTCGATAGATGAAACTGGTTTTTGTATTGATTGCAATTTATCTAAAACTTCAATAGAGTTTTTTACACTCCAAAAGTAATTGACACCAGAGTTTTGATAAGTTTTTTCACAATATTTTATAATTAACTCCTTCATACAAGAAAGTGCACTGGTTAAATGGATGGACAAGTTAGTAGTAGAACAATTACTCGATGCCGAAATAAAACGATGCTTGTACGTGTTTTTGTGAAGCTTAGGAATCCAGTACATTGTAGGCAAGGTGTTATCTTTAGGTGGAACTTTGAGCATTTCTGTATCCTTGTAATGTTGTTTGGTGAGAGTTTGTTCATCACAATTGGTGCGTTTGAAGGTATTAGACTTGTCCAATTCGTTTTGTTGGACATCGATATAGTATTTCTTTCAAATGATTGAAACGTTGTTAGAAGCTTTGTCAACTGGTACAAATACATATTTTTTGCCAAGATCTCTCAATTTCGACTTAATTCTAGGATGTGGCTCATTATGATTATCTTTATAAAAATTAATTCTGTTGCTGACTTTGGTATGAACACATTCAGTGCGTGTTTGTCTGCACTTTCCCGTTTGCACCATTTTGTACAGTACACTTAGTGACTGCGTCCCTAATGATTTCAAAACAAGCTTGCCAGTTAATTTTGGAAGGTGGGCGATATTTAGGCCCTTTTCAAAAGAACCGTTGAACTTCTTTATCTTCAATGATGTTTAAGTTCCCCGTTAAAATATGTCCGCAAGTGTCATAGCGGTATGGTGACATAGAACAATCTCAGCTGCTGGGGTAGTTCTTCTCAAAATCAGCATCACAGGTGATCGAAGAGTAATTGAAAAAAATAATTCTAGTAGGTTGTTTGTAAGAAAAAGAAATGATAGGCATATCCTGGTTGTCAATATATGCGGGTATAAGTTTTTGAATATCTGGGTCCGGAAAAATGCTTCCAATATCAATTAAATCAATTCCTTTATTAATATATTTAATTTTCAAAAATTGTTTAACATTTTCATCGGGTTTGTCGATTCTCGGAAAAAGACGATGATAACAGAATGCATCAATAATTTTTGAACATTCATATAGCGGACTATTAACAGACATAATATCACATTCCAAAGAGATTTTGTAAAGTTGTGTAACAGGAATGGAACAAAGTTTGGTGAACAAGCCGTGCCGCCCATTGTTTTTGAAAACAGTTTATAGATCTTTAACATTAACAAGGGTTTTACGTTTGCTTTTTATATTATAATTCACTCTTCGACCATGTGACCTGCGATGGTGTAATTTTGGAGACGAAATGCCCATGATGTCAATTGAAGCACGCTGAGAAATGTTTCCCTGACCCATGATGTTATCATTTAATCCTAATAGATGAGCTGTCTGAAGTTTTTTAATCCAAGACAGTTCACATTCTCTTCTAGCTCTTACAAATTCTCTCTTGGATTGATCGGGGATTTTTTCTACATTTCTAACGGTTGTACTTTTATAAATTTCCTTTCATGATTATAAATTGAATTGTGTTGGCAAATAAAGGATCTAAACTTTTTAGGAAAATGCATACGATATAAATGTTCCTGGGTGCGTCGCTGTAATGGACGACCAGTTTCACCCACGTACTGAATTCCGCAGCATGGTTTGCTCCAGGTAATCAAATACATCAGGCTGGATGTTTTTCATGAGATGTCAATGGGGAATTGGATGGTAAAGTTCCTGCCATTAACATTGGATTTCACAGTATCTTCCTGGACCAGGCGAGGACAAGTAGCACATTTCCTGGCGTCGCACTTTTGAATCTTAGAAAATCCACGATTGCATTTATTATAAGAAAAACATGTTATAAGAAAACTTTACAAGGATGGATGGGGGAATTTCGGTAACTAGTTTTGATTGCCAAAAGAAAAGCTATGCGGACAGGAAATTTTGTCTCCAACACAACCAAACTAAGTCTGCTCTTTTCCGAATCATATAGAAGGGGTCTTTAAACTGCAAGCAGCTTGGTGTTTTTCAACAAAGTTTGTGTACAGTTGTCCATGGCTAGGACATCGTATTATGACAAAATTACCCCACACAAACAGCTCATTCCCCTATCCCTAATCTTGATGGATTTTCCCTTTCACCTATAAAATTTCTGAATAATAATATCGCTGAAATAATGCTCAATAGACGTAAGACTAATCAATCAATGAATAATAGACCATTTGCCAGTTCTGAAATCAACAGAATGAATTTAGCAAAACCCCAAAGGGAGGTAACTTTTTGAAAAATCTCAAGGGGACAGAATGGTTCCCTGCTTGTGAAAACCAACCAAAAAATAAAGCTTTTTTAATTAAAAGTTATGAAAGTTTAACCTGTAACAGACGTTTAGTCAGCAACATAATTTAAAACCCAATCCCAAATAGCGCTTACCGTGCTTCAAAGTGCTACTTGTTTCAAGTAAAAAAAATATACAACTGTACTTACTTGAACTGTCTTCTCAGCGACTAAGAATGTATTAAAAATTAGAAAATATGCTAACTTCCTGCAGAATATCATAAATATTGTAAAGAGAATTCTACTTTGTCCAGAATGGCTAAGCACAAGACCGCACTTTAAAACAAATGTGCATGTTTAATGTTTGTTTGTCCGGTGTAGGAGTAACTTCCCTTTGAAGGTTTGACCAAAAACCACACAATTTGACTTGAACTGACAAGAACTTCTGTAACTGGCAAATCATCTATTCTCCAAAAAGATCAATATAAACTAGTATTAATTGTGTTTGGATGCAAACACAAGAAGTCTCCCAAACGAATCTCATATCAAAAAACAAAGTCTTGTTTTGAAATGTGTGTTTTGATTTTCCCGCCCTTTTTTCTGTTTCCATAGCACAGTGGCCATTTTGAAGTCTTGGATATCACAAACAATTCTGCACATGTTAGGCAACCTTCCTGGAAAATATAATTCAATTCTGAGCACTTTTTTATTTTCCCGCTTTATTCATCAATCATCATTTTAAGTCTTGGAGATAAAAAACTAATTCTATACATGTTTGACAGCCTTCCAGTTAATTTTCATTATTCTGAGCAATATTCTGCATCCAAATCCGAACACTTTGGATTTTCCCGTTTTTTCCGTTTCCAATCACCATTTTAAGTCTTGGAGACAAATAACCATTTCTTGACATGTTTAGGCACGGACCATTTGATTTTCGGGGGGGGNGGGGGGCTGGTATTTTTTAGGAAAAAAAAATTCTGGTCCCGATTTTTGTCCAAAACAATTTTCTGCCCAGGACCTGGGTTGAAAAAAAAAAATATTCTGGCCCTGACTTTGACCATTAGAAAAAAAGCCTGGCCCAACAAAATTTCTTAGCATAGTGTATAGCAGAAAAAAATAATCTGAAATAATCTGGCAAGCGAAGCGGGCCAAAAAATTTTCTGGCTAAAGCCAACCCCTGAAAATCAAATGGTCCGTGCCTTAGTAACCTTCCCGTAAAATTTCATTGAATTCTGAGCATTCAGATTTTCTAACCTTTTCACGTTTCCATGGGAACGGTCACTATTTTGAAGTCTTGAAGTTCAAAAATCGATTCTTCACATGTTAGGCAACTTTACTGTAAAATTTCTTCCAATTCTGAGCACTTTAGATTTTCTTTCCCTTTTTCCGTTTCCATGGCAACGATTGAGATTTTAAATTTCGTAGTCTTGGAGACTAGAAACCAATTCTACACATGTTAGGCAACCTTCCTGTAAAATTTCATCAAAATCTTAGCACTTTAGATTTTCCCCGCCTTTTTTCTGTTTCCAAATGGCAACGGTTGAGAGTCTTCAGACCAGAAACCAATTCTACACATGATAAGCAACCTTCCTGTGAAATTTGATCCAAATCTGAGCACTTTTTCCGTTTCCATGGCAACAAGTGCGAAATCGAAATTTTCTGAAGGCAATATGCACAACTTCAGATGCCTTTCCAACTTCCTACAAAGTTTCAATTCCCTACCTGTAACAATCTCTGAGAACAAGCAGTTGCAGAACGGTTGTCATTTTTTAAATTCTAAAACCTTTAGGATTAACTTTGGATCCATATCTATTTTCCCATGGAGTTTTAAGAAGTTTGGTCTACTGGTCTTTGGGATATCGTTGTGACAAATATTTTACAAAAGGATATGGAGTAAATGAACATGAGACCATAACACATATGTGAACTCCAACTGCAATAATTTCGGAAATCAATTCCTCATCAGCAGCACTAGAACCAAACATAGGGAATCCATAATTTAAAATGTTATTACTGAATAAATCAAAGGAAATCACAATAATCAATAATATCAAATAAAGCTAACGACAAAACTACGATGGAGGGAGTTAAGCCTTAGGTTTTAGAATTCACAAAAAATTAGATAATAGTAACTGAAGAAAGTGTACACATAAGATATTATCTCATGTACAAGTGCACCATATCTAAGAAAAATAAAGAGCATACATCTCTAAAACGGCGATTTTTTTTTTGTTTTACCAACTCCACATTGCAAGCTGGGGCGGAACACGGAAAAAAAGAATAATAATAGGGATAAAAACAAAGCAAAAAAGTCTCCACAAACTACGTTTGGGAGACTTAATAAAATGCAGTTCAAATTGTGATGGGATACAATATTTTACGGATATATTCAATATAGTTTATACGGTTATATATATATATATATATATATA
>MJUU01005860.1:134603-162214 GCA_002080025.1 Modiolus philippinarum | reverse complement strand
CATTACTACTATTGAGTATAACATATACTTCCTGTATAAAGTGTGTCCACATCTCGGGTTGATATATTTACCTCGCGTGGTACCCTCCAAAACAGACAGAATTAAATAATATATGTCATCTTTAGGAAACATTACATAAATTAAAAAAGGAATATATATTCATGTATAAGTAAATATGTTTATTTATATTTATTAACTTAAGATGAGGGTAATAACAAAATTACCGAACAGAATTGTCAAGGGGTGAATTCGAATAAACAAAAAGACAAATCAGATGCAAAACCACCGGAGAACCGCAATGGTACTGACAATCTCCGTCACAGAGTTCATATACGGAACGGATATGATCTCTGTGACGGAGAACGGGTCCTGACTAAGTAACAGCATTTCAGAAGAAATGGTGGGTTAATAAATAACTAAATACCGAAGTAACTGTGAATTTATTTTCTGCATATGTGCATTTCGAATTGTTATGTCTGTTCAGTGCAGATAAAATCCAAACGTTTGAAAGATCTTAAATTCAAAGATGTTGATAAACTGATACAGAATATGATCTAAATATAAAGCCAAAATCAGCTTAGGACAGAGCTTTGCATGAGGGAGATACTGCTTAGTTTTCAAAAAAATTTTACAAAAATTTAGATCTTGCAAGATTCCAAAAAGAATCAGATTTCGAATCAGCACCGAAGTACTGACTACTGTGATGGTGATTACCCTCGAGGACTAACAGTCCACCAGCAGTGGCATCGGCTCATGTCGATCTATGCCTAGAAACGATTCTTCGATCGTCATCAAAATTTTAAAGTAACTTCATTTGAAATGCAAATTGTTGAAAATAAATAGGGTGGTAAACATTATTAATCTATAATGGACCTCTCCCGAGGAAACCATTTTCCTATAGTGCTAATTGGTGTCTACCTAACTAAACATATCTTATTTAGTATACAAAAAGGATTGGACACAAGTTATTACAACATTAAATAAAGTCCTCTTCTATTACAATAAATACCACAAAATTACATTGCATGTAATGTCGACATAGATTATATAAACAAATAACATTTTACACCAAAATTAAAGACTATATTTGTAATTAATGTAAAAAAAAATAAATTTCAAATTGAAGAAAAAAAACGAAAAAGGAATAGAAATAAGGAAAAATTACTGAAACTATTTAAAAAGAAAAACACAGTAAAGACCATAAAGACTAACAAGACTGGAGTGAATGCAAATTATCATCTTTTTTTTTCATTATTGATTAAAACGTTTAGTACCTTTAATGAAATGGTGTACACTGGAAAAAATTCTCATGTTTTCTTCATACGAAAGGTTTTCGTCACCAGCTAATAGTAATTCTATATTAACATCAAAGATCTCAAGTTCCCGCAATAAATTTCTTTTTATATCAATATAAAAAGGGCATTCCAGAAAATAATGTAAACAATCTTCTGAATGATGTCCACAATTACAATAAGGATTTGGTTTTCGATTAACTCTGAACAGGTCTGCATTCAGGGAGCTACACATATTTCTTAGTCTTGTATGAATAATATTCAAGCGCCTATCACAATAATTGAAATATTTGGGTGGTTTATTTGTGTGGGGTCTTATTTTTCTTTTAAATATACTGAAATTTCTAGAATTTCTTATTACGGGATCAAGTTGGTCCCAATCTACAGTTGTGGCGGGAAAGAATGAGTTTTTCGTAATATCTAATCTACAATTAGGCAACGCATAATTATTGCTATTCCTTAAATTATATTCAGATATTTGACCAACTAGGGGAGGCAATAGATCACAAAGATATTCTGGAGCATTGTTGTTTTGAATCAAATAAAATAAATTAAGTTTTCGCACTTTTCGTCGACTACACAGTTTTTTCCCATCCCGTTTCAAAATAAATTGATTCTCGACTAGAGAATACAGGCAAAACAGTAGCAATTCTACCTGCTTCTAACTGAACTTTTTTCTAAATTATCAGAATCTTGTTGACTGCACCCATCCCACAACTCGCATGCATACTCTAAAATAGATCTAATAAATGTAAAATATATACGTTCCAGATAAGTTCGGCTCAATAAATATTTTAATTTCCCCAAAGCTCCTAATCTTGAACAAGTTGATTTGATAATGTTTTCTATATGGGTATGAAATTTGGCATCACCAGTAAACGTAATACCTAAGTGTTTGTGCGATACAACAGTTTCCACAATTTGGTCTTCAAACATAATATCAATATTAGCTTCAGTATTTGCATTTGAGAGCATTATCGCTTTTGTTTTATTTGGATTAAATTTAAGATGCCATTTCTTGGACCACACTGTTATCGTTTCTAAATCACAGTTCATGATATCTTCTATTGTGAGAGGACTTTGGCTTGTATAAGAAAGAGACGTATCATCAGCAAATAATCTAGTTAAACTTAGGCCACTTCAAATTAATTAGTAGATTCTCATCCCCACCCGCCCCATTTTTTCCAAACTCAATTTTTTTTTTTATTTTCAATTGTACAGAAATTTTCTTTAAATTCCTATCAATTTTAGTGAAAATCAGTAAAAAATATATAAAATAATACCGTCCCACCCGCCCCAGATTTTTTGTTACAGGTGGACGAGAATCTACAAATTAACTTGATAGGGCCTTATAAGGCTATCTGCTATATCATTGACATATAATAATAACATCAAAGGGCCAAGAACAGAACCTTGTGATACCCCTGCATAAATTGGACGTAATGGTGACTTAAATTCATTTACAAAAACACCCGGTTTTCTGTCCGTAATATAACTTTTGAACCATTTATATAAGTTTCCTTTGATTCCATATGCATTAAGTTTTAAAAAATGCCCTGAATGCCAGACCCGGTCAAATGCTTTTGAGATGTCACAGAACACTAGTAAAGTAGTACAATGGTCATCTTAAGACATACAGATTCTATAGTAAATTTCTATTAGCTGGTGAACAGTAGAATGCCCTTGAATAAAACCAGATTGATACGTGTAAAGCAAATTGTTTGTTATAATGAAATCAAACACCTCTTTATATACAATTCTCTCAAATATTTCTCCAACCGTCGATAATAATGATATTGGTCTATAGTTTGAAGTAAAGTTTTGTCACCATTTTTAAAAACGGACATGACAGACGCACGTTTCCATTGTGATGGATATTCGGCTTTGGACAGTGATAAATTGAAAAGAACAAAAAGTGGTATGCACACAGCATCTCTCGTATGTTTTAACATGTGATGGCTGATATGATCCGGAACAGCTGCTTTACCTAATTTTAAAATTTGCAAAACATCAAGGACTTGATTTGGAGGTACATTAAAATTTTCTAATACTGCAATTGTTCTGGGTGGAAAATTTGGCAGTTCAATACCAGAATCATCAACATTTGATACACTACAGAAAAAATCATTTAGAATACAAGCTTTGTCAAAACCATTTGATGATAGGTTACCATTTTCATTTCTTAATTGAATTATATTTGGTGAGCTTCCTGAGGATTTAGCTATTATCTTTTTATGAGGGACCAATAAGACTTTGAACTTGTACCGGACAACTCATCTAATAAATCATTATCATTTAGATGAAACTGTTCCTTTGTATATTTTTTAAGATTATTTATATGGTCTCTTTGTTTTTAAAGTTAAATATATCGGTATTACTATTTGATTTGCGGGCTTGTTTACGAAGACGATCTCTTTTTCTTATTTCTCTACGCAATTCAGAGTTAAACCATACTTTATCATTAGGTCTAACAGTAATTTCTTTTTGGGGGAACATATTTTCTAATAAAATATAGAAATTTATCAGTAAAATTTTGACAATTCGTGTCCATATCGTTTTCGAACGTTAAGATTGATCTCCAATTAAAGGACATAACATCTTGAGTGCATAATCCAAAATCAGCATTTGTATAGTCCCAAATTGACCTTTTATATGGAGCATTTAATTTAGTAGGGATTTTGACAAAAACAATTGTGGCCTCATGGTCGCTATATTTTCTTTCAACAGAAATGACATGGGCATCTATGATTTCACACCCATTGGATATCAAAATAGGATCTAATAACGATCTGCGTGTCTCTGTTATTCTAGTGGGCTCGGTAATTACATTTTTAAGACTGTACAACTGCATAATATCGAGAAGTCTGTGATTTTGTTCAATTATTAGGTCAACATTTAAATCTCCCGTCACAAGAATGTTTGACGAATAAAATAAAGCGGTGTCAAGTGATCTCTAAAAGTTTTTCCAAAACGGATAATCAGGAGAATTAGGTTGGCGGTATACATCGCATAATAATATTCTATATTGTGGAATATCAAGTTCCAAACAAATAACTTCCCCGCATATCTCTAAATCTGGCCTACGTTTTGCATGTAGACAAGTGTTCACATATACCATTACCCCTTCTGTCCTTCCTGAACAGATCTTTACAATATCCTTCAATAAACAAGTCATTATTTTCAACCGATTCATCTAGGTGCGTTTCTGTTATACATAAAACATCTGCTTCGCTACATATACTATCTATATAGTCAACCTTATGACGCATGATTCTAGCATTCAAATGAAAAACTGACAATTCACCGAGATCTGGACCTGGATTTCGTTCTATATCATTACTCAACAGTATTAGCATTAAAATAATAGTCGTTGCCACATAATTCTTCAAAAAGACATCGGAATAGATTGAAAAGGTATGAGAGATATTTTTTGTAGTTTGGAAATTAAAAGTAACAGTATGAAATAAATCAATATACTGAGGCGTTTATTCTTAAATAAGAAAGCTTTAATGGTAATAATTGGATGAGATTTAAAATAAAAATGACCTATCGAAATTCTGTAAGATTGTATCCATCATCAGTCAGTTCAAAATTTGGAACAGTACAGTTTGATAGGTCATACTTATCTCGCATTCACTCTAGATGTAAACAAAAAGCTATATACAAAACAATGCAAAACTGTGTAAGTCAAACCGATACAATACAAAATAAACAGTAAAAAAGGCATACTGAAATAATATCATTTATAAGAGCACTGGGGTACTTTGTACGATGTTTTAATTCATTTTCATATAAGGAAGTAATTGTAAGTTATGTTACAGCTAGAATAAATGAAGTGAGATTCAGGATTATGTTATCAAGGATTGTGATTAAGTGGTGTCTGATGAGTATAGTGCACGAGCCGACAGCCGAGGGCACTTTTTGCACCAAACAACACTATAAGAAAACTGTACCCGAGGAAGAAGAAGTCAGTAACGTTTTGCATAACAGAAAAGAAAACAAAACTCAAAAAGAGGAAAAGTATAGTAAACCGGAAGTCACGTGAAGTATAGTCCCGTCGTCAAGTATATATACTAGACCGGTTCTCTCTCCTTGATCGCTTCGTCAAGGCGTAGGTTTTACGAAGCGAGCAAGGGGAGAGAACCAGTCTTGTATATATATATTATTCCGTTGTCAAGGTAAACAAATAACTGTCCTAATATCATGACGTCAGATTATCCAATGAAATCTTAGTATCTTTAACTGTTATGTACTAAATGTCGTTATACTTACAGAGACTGTAATTTTGTCAACAAGTCGAATACACCAACTTCAACAACTGATATTTTATTATTCCGAACATTTCTGAAAAAGTATGAAACAATTTCTACGGTAGAACGTATAACAAATGATCTTTTTGTGACCTATAGTAAAATTTTCATAAAAATTGTCATAAACAAATGCAAGGCATAACAAGAAGGTCTCAAGAGCCTGTATCGCTCACCTGGGGCACGGCTTGAATATGCAGTTAAAATAAGGGCATTATTTTCAAATTTGTTAATAGACATGGATGTTATTTTATCTTAAGTTTAACTATTCCAGACTGGCAGCTATTTTGGATTTGGTTGCAGTTCTATTGTCATCTTTCTTGAAGGGGACCATTGAGTCTAATTTTGGTTCCAATTGACTAAATAATTTCAGAGGAGAACATCTTTAAATGCTTTGCGATAGGCTTCCGGTAGGTCTCAAGGTTAAACTATATTCCCCACAGGGACCATCTTGAATGCGATGCAGACAAGCCGGGCAAATTTTTCAAACGGGAACACCTATGGCCCGTTGTGACCAAGTATGTTTTCATTATTGGCCAAGTAATTTCAGGAGAAGATCTTTTAATGTTTTACCAATGGGTCAAATAGTAAATCTGTTCCCCGCTGGCAGCCATCTTGCATAAAGCAAAGACTTGAAAAACAACTCTTTTGCAAGGTGGCAACCTAAAGACTATTGTGGCCAAGTTTTGTTCCGAGATCTTTGAATGTATTTTCCCATAGGGTCCAATGTTAAAACATTGATCCCTGCTGGTGGCCATCTTGGATATAGCGCGGATATGAAAAAACATTTTTTTTGCAGGAGACCATCTAAGGACTATTGTGGCCAAGTTTGGTTTCAATTGGCCCAGTAGTTTCAGAGGAGAAGATCTTTGAAAGTGTTTTCCCATAGGGTCCAGTGTTAAAACTACGATCCCCGCTGGCGGCTATATTGGATATAATGCGGATCTGAAAAACAACTTTTTGTTCAGGGGACCATCTAAGGACTATTTTGGCCAAGTTTGGTTTTAATTGGCCCAAAAGTTTCAGAGGAAAAGATCTTTGAAAGTGTTTTCCCATAGGGTCCAATGTTAAAACTATGATCCCTGCTGGCGACCAACTTGGATATCGCGCAGATCTGAAAAACAACTTTTTTGCAGGGGACCATCTACGGACTATTTTGGCCAAGTTTGGTTTTAACTGGCCAAGTAGTTTCAGAGGAGAAGATCTTTGAAAGTATTTTCCCATAGGGTCCAATGGTAAAACTTTGATCATCGCTGGCGGCCATCTTGAATATAGCACGGATCTGAAAAACAACTTTTTTGAAGGGGACCATCTAAGGACTATTGTGGCCAAGTTTGGTTTTAATTGGCAAAGTATTTTCAGAGTAGAAGATCTTTGAAATTATTTTCCCATAGGGTCCAATGTTAAAACTATGATCCCTGCTGGCGGCCATCTTGGATATCACGCGGATCTGAAAAACAATTTTTTGCAGGGACCATCTAAGGACTATTGTGGCCAAGTTTGGTTTAAATTGGCCAAGTAGTTTCAGAGGAGATCTTTGAAATTATTTTCCAATAGGGTCCAATGTTAAAACTATGATCCCCGCTGGCCGCCATCTTGGATTTCCACGGATCTGAAAACAACTTTTTTGCAGGGGACCATCTAAGGACTATTGTGGCCAAGTTTGGTTTAAATTGGCCAAGTAGTTTCAGAGGAGATCTTTGAAATTATTTTCCCATAGGGTCCAATGGTAAAACTATAATCCACCGCTGGCGGCCATCTTTGATATCACGCAGATTTGAAAACATTTTTTTTGCAGGGCGGCAACCTAAAGACTATTGTGGCCAGATTTGGTTCCAATTGGCCTAGTAGTTTCAGAGGAGATCTTTGAAAGTGTTTTCCCATAGGGTCCAATGTTAAAACTACGATCCCCGCTGGCGGCTATATTGGATATAATGCGGATCTGAAAAACAACTTTTTGTTCAGGGGACCATCTAAGGACTATTGTGGCCAAGTTTGGTTTTAATTGGCCCAATAGTTTCAGAGGAAAAGATCTTTGAAAGTGTTTTCCCATAGGGTCCAATGTTAAAACTATGATCCCCGCTGGCGACCAACTTGGATATCGCGCAGATCTGAAAAACAACTTTTTTGCAGGGGACCATCTACGGACTATTTTGGCCAAGTTTGGTTTTAACTGGCCAAGTAGTTTCAGAGGAGATCTTTGAAATTATTTTCCCATAGGTTCCAATGTTAAAACTATGATCCCCGCTGGCCGCCATCTTGGATATCCACGGATCTGAAAACAACTTTTTTGCAGGGGACCATCTAAGGACTATTGTGGCCAAGTTTGATTTAAATTGGCCAAGTAGTTTCAGAGGAGAAGATCTTTGACATTATTTTCCCATAGGGTCAAATGTTTAAACTATGATTCCCGCTGGCCGCCATCTTGGATATCCACGGATCTGAAAACAAGTTTTTTGCAGGGGACCATCTAAGTACTATTGTGGCCAAGTTTGGTTTTAATTGGCCAAGTAGTTTAAGTGGAGAAGATCTTCGA
This sequence comes from Modiolus philippinarum, assembly GCA_002080025.1. Taxonomy (NCBI): domain Eukaryota; kingdom Metazoa; phylum Mollusca; class Bivalvia; order Mytilida; family Modiolidae; genus Modiolus; species Modiolus philippinarum. The sequence continues at coordinate 154,079 of MJUU01005860.1, read as the reverse complement.
AAGTATTTTCCCATAGGGTTCAATGTTAAAACTATGATCCCCGATGGCGGCCATCTTGGATATCGGGCGGATCTGAAAAACAACTTTTTTGAAGGGGACCATCTAAGGACTATTGTCGCCAAGTTTGGTTTCAATTGGCCCAGTAGTTTCAGAGAAGAAGATCTTTGAATTAAAAATTTACGCCGATCGGACGACGGACGAAAAGTGATGGCAAAAGCTCAACCTGGCTATAGCCAGGTGAGCTAATAACACACATGATATACAACTTCGTTAAATACATTGAGGGTGAAAATATGTGTATAGTATTCGCATAGTGCTTTGTTATATTTTGATTTCAATGATTTTGGAAATATCCAATTTTATCAATCTGTTGTTATTTGGTACGACTAACATATCAGATAGAAGGAACGATGCCAAATATATTATGGAAACATTAAGCACAGAACGAAGTTTGGTTAAGATCACAACAAGATATTAAAATACTCAAACTTTTTTAAGTCAGGGTATGTAACTGGTTATTTTTTACTGCCTTTTTACGTTTGCATACACATCGAACCAAAGTTACAAATTCTGTATTTGGGATTTAAAAATACGCATGCTTCATCGTTTCTTCGAAATTTTTAATTAAGCATTTTAACATTAACTACTCTTTATGTGCTTTATATGGCAACACTCATCATATATCAAAATGAGAACCAACAGCTATAACACCACTAATTCAGTCTCCCGTAGACTCCCATGTTAAATTGTGCATGTTTCAAATTTTGTAGAAATTTTCCTGAAAGTTCAAATGAAGTGACACGTGTCTCAACTTTAAAAGACATCTTTCAAGAAACCCTCATGAGAAAATCAACCCCCCCCCCCTTTTCACTTGCATATAAGAAAGAACTGGTTCCCGGAAGTTAACAGCACAAGGATCGGTACTTCCTGCTTGAATTTGACAGAAAAAAAATCCTACGCCACCAATGCCCATAAAATTTTTATTTCTTGACGAAACAATATAAATTTAGGCTTAAAAGAAGTCTACAATATAAACTTTCCAATAAAATAAGATTCAGCTGCCAACACTTTGAATATGTAACAAAATAAACACTATATTGGAACTATATCGTATCGTATAAGAACTAAATTCAAATATGTGCCCGACTGGTTTCCGAATTAGTGGTGTTATACCTATAACAGAAAATAATGGCCCGTAGATCCATTACTTTTTTTATTTTGTCTTCTACAATGTATATGTAACGTGAAACACCTAATTTCAGATAGAAAAATCCATAATCACAAAATTTATAGGCTGAAATAAAAACGTGCTTATCAGTGCTTTTGCACTTGGATTTTCGAAATTTTCATACCATTGTATTATCGGATCTATTAAAAGTTATTAACTGCATTTTATTGGAGTGAACTTCTAAAATGTAACTTAATTGATGCTGAAAATATGTTGAAAACACACATTGATATCTAGTCTTACGATTTGAGACCTAACGTTAATGANCCACCAACACCCCCCCCCCCCACACCACGGTAATGCAATGACTTTTTATGGGCAAAATTGCTCGCTTATAGGTTTTTTCAGGCAATCACAGCTAACTTGAGTCTGTTAATGCGAATCTGAGGAATTAAACCAGTTTAATAATAATGTATTTTGACACTGTCAAGTTTATCGCAATTTATACTAGTTCTGGGTCCCAGAACTAGTACAATCCAGAATACCTTATTCTATACCACTTGAAGTTTTTTTTCTTTATCTTATATTTCGTATCAGCCCCAAGACTACAGTACAAAGCTGAGCAGGAATAGCCTAAATAGCAGTGTTACAAACCTGTAGATAGTATATAGGTTTTCGGTTAGTATTTGTGGAGGTGGTGCTGTGGTGGTGTCGGACCGGAAATGACGTCACCGGAAGTCACGTGATCGGAAACAGAAGTCACATGATGGAACTAGAAGTGTTTATGTTGCGCATGCCAACCGGGAGCGGCCCTATTTGAGGCCCTTATCAGAGATATTAACCAGAAATGTCGTGTTGAAACAACACGTGATCCCGAAGGGTCTTGTATATCCTCATTATATGACGCATGCGCGACTGGAAGTGGTTGTGTCCCCCGATGTAAACCGGAATTGGGTGTATCTACTGTAGGGAACCATATTGAACGGAAATGACGTTGGAACAACATGTGATCTGGCAGGGATGTTGAATCACTTTATAACATAACGCATGCGCGACCGGAAGTCAGAATATTTCCCAGTTTTAGAACCGAAATCTCGTATTTTCGGACTCAGGCGTGGTGGTTCGGATGTTTTCGTTGTATTTCTGTGGGTGTATTTTTTTCAGGTCCGCGTTAATCGCAGCCATTTTGTTTTTAAGAAGGGAGATAACTTTTCTTGGAATTTCAAGCGCCGCTTTTTTAAATTGATTTCATCGGAGACCTGGGCAAGATATCGGGTGATTTTCTAATTTTTGTATGAATTCACGTTAACATGACTCGCGAGTCGATAACGAGTTAGGATTTGCCTGTGCTCGCGTGCTCATTTCACTATTCGGTTGTGGTGGTGGTGGTGGTGGTGGTAGGCTATTTTGGTGGTGGTGATAGTGGTGGTGGTGATGGTGGTAATCGTGCTGGTTAGGCTTGTTCTTATGAATGTAGGGTTGACAGTTGTGTTTGTTAGCTTCTTCAGTAATGGATTTTTCTTGTTTTATGATGCTACTGACACTGTCACTGTGTCTTGCTCACATTACGCACGAGTATGCCCACACGACTCACGAGTTGCTCAAGAGTAATTTACAATCGTGCTCGCGTGCCCATTTCACTATTCGGTGGTGGCGGTGGTGGTTATGGTAGTGGTGATATGAAATATTACATTTGATTCCAGTAAATATTTTCTTAATCCAGTAAGGGTCACTCCGCGTTTCACCAGGCTTGTGACCGGCTATCCAAAGGATAGGCCGCATTCCTCTTCCTCCCAATCCCAACTGTCTTTCTTTTTTTTTTTTCTTTTTTTTTGGTTTTTCATTGTCTTCGGTCGGTGGTGGGCCATATGAATCCAATACTCTCTGCTCTTCTCTAAAGCATTATTCCAACTTCTTCTTTCAAGCGTTGAACCGTCTGCTTCATCTTTCTATGCACTGGGTTTTTCCGCATATTTTCATTCCAGAATATTCCATGTAGATAAACGGCATTCATCGTGTCTTTGAAGTCCTCGTACATGTCTTGAAATGCGAGTTGGCGTGCCTTGTCTTCTTCATGTTCATCTTCATCATACATTGTATTCTTCAAGCTTTTGTTGGTATTCGGACTGATTACTACGGAAGCAAGGAGGGGACATGTGGATTTTTTTTTCAATCTCGTGGCCACGACTTCGTATGTCGTGGCCACGAGATAGGTATGTCGTGGCCACGAGATACTAACTCGTTCCCTCCACATTCTAAGTCGTGGCCACGAGATAGCTATTTCGTGGCCACGAGATACTATCTCGTTACCACGACATACTAAGTCGTGGCCACGAAATAGCTATCTCGTTCCCACGAGATACTATTTCGTTCCAACGACTTACTAAGTCGTGGCCACGAGATAGCTATGTCGTTCCAACGAGATACTATCTCGTGGCCACGACATACTAACTCGTGGCCACGAGATACTAAGTCGTGGCCATGAGATACTATCTCGTGGCTACGAAATAGCTTTGTCGTGGCCACGAGATACTATCTCGTTCCCACGACATACTAAGTCGTGGCCACGAGATACTCACTCGTTCCCACAACATACTAAGTCGTGGCCATGAGATAGCTATGAGCATGAGCAAAGCTCTTTGTTGAAGGTTTCTAAGTGTATCTCGTGGCCACGACTTAGTATGTCGTTGGAACGAGTTAGTATCTCGTGGCCACGACTTAGTATGTCGTAGGAACGAGATAGTATCTCGTGGCCACGACATAGCTATCTCGTGGCCACGAGTTAGTATGTCGTGGCCATGAGATAGTATCTCGTTGGAACGACATAGCTATCTCGTGGCCACGACTTAGTAAGTCGTTGGAACGAAATAGTATCTCGTGGGAACGAGATAGCTATTTCGTGGCCACGACTTAGTATGTCGTGGTAACGAGATAGTATCTCGTGGCCACGAAATAGCTATCTCGTGGCCACGACTTAGAATGTGGAGGGAACGAGTTAGTATCTCGGGGCCACGACATAACTATCTCGTGGCCACGACTTAGTATGTCGTGGCCACGAGATAGAAAAAAAATTTAACATGTCCCCTCCATGCTTCCGTAGATTACCATTCATGGCTTTGGTTACTACTATTTCCCATGGCGATGCCCAACGTGTGTCTCTTTTGTTAGATTTTTCATCCGTAGCATACTCTGATTCTTCAGTAACATTGCTTTCCTTGGATATGTTAGACTCCGTTTCTATATCTTGTTGTCTTGTCCATCCCTTGCTTTATATTATTAACCAATTGTTTGTGACGTAGAAGACTGAACCGTCGATTTGAATGATAATTACAGCTATCACAATGGTACATTCCAGAGGTCTTCAACCCTTGGGATTCGTTGCACAATTGAGAAAATTAGAATAAGCGAAGCTTTAAATACCGCTTACAAGACTCACGAGTCGTTTACTAGTATGGTTTTGACTGTGCTCGCGTTCTCATTTCACTATATTGCTGCAATATAGGTTGCTGATGTTATTTTAGATATATAACTGGTTAAAATTTTGGCGGAAAACTGAAGTCCCCGGAATTTTTCATAGGTTTCGCATAAGCAATGTTTAATTATCAATGAATGTTACAAAATAATAAGGATTTAATAAAGCAGAATGCTACTTAACATGTATACTAGATGCTCAGAGCCTGCGCCTGTATCGCTTACCTGAATGCTTCTATGCCATGCATGAGCAAAACAGATATTTTTTAGCAATGGAGTCAAATGTATGTTCTCCATGTATGTTCTCCATTAGCATCCGTGTTTTTTGTCTGATCCTGTTGAATTGAATAATTTTTGCAAAGTTCCCTCTATACATTTAGTTAAATTTGCTTGATTAGTTTCAGAGAAGATGATGAAAAGGATGGTTATCTCATACCGGGCTCCAATGTTAAACTATGCTTTGCACTGGATTACATGTGTTTTGTCAAATCGAAATGAAATGAGCAATTTTTGTAAAGTACCTTCCGTACATCATTCCTGTAAAGTTTGGTGGAATTTGCTTCATTGATATCAGAAGAGAAGATGAAAACATGATTTTCCCATAGAGTCCTATGATAAACTATGTTTCGTGCTGGCGTCCATATTTGTAATTGGATCAGAAAATTTTCGGCAATCTATGTCAAGGACCTTCAATGCAACACTCCTGTAAAGTTTGGTTCAATTTTCTTTAGTAGCTTCAGAAACTTTAGAACATAAATGCTTTTCCCATTGTGTCCTAGGTTTAACTATGTTCTGCACTGGCGGCAATGTTTTTCAGCAGATTAGAAAATTTTCGGCAATCCATTTGAACGACTTCCATATATCAATCCCGTAAATTCCCGTAAAGTTTGTTTAGTTCAATTTGCTTCAGTAGATTCAGGGGAGATAGCAAATATATGCTTTTCCCATAAGGCCCCATGTTAAACTATGTTCTCCGCTGGCGGCCATGTTTTTTAGCGGATCAGAAAAATTTCGGCAATCTACATAAATGAGGTTCCATACACCATTCCTGTAAAGTTTGGTTAAATTTGCTTCAGTTGCTTCAGAGGAGATAGCAAATATATGCTTTTGAAATAGGATCCCATGTTTAACCATGTTCTGCGCTGGTGGTCATGTTTTTTAGCAGATCAGAAAAAAAAATCGGCGATATGAATAAAGTACCATCCATGCATCATTCCTGTAAAGTTTGGTTCATTTTGCTTCAGTAACTTCAGAGGAGATAGCAAATATATGCTTTTTCCCCATAGGACCAATGTTTTCCCTTAGGGTTCAATGTTAAACCTAAGTTCAGCGCTGGCGGCTATGTGTTTTGGCGGATCGGGAAAATGGTTCAGTTTGCTTCAGTAGCTTCAGAGTAGATAGCAAATGTATGCTTTTGAAATAGGGTCCCATGTTAAACCATGTTCTGCGCTGGTGGTCATGTTTTTTTTAGCAGATCAGAAACAAGTACTATCTTTGAAAAAGTAAAATCGTGAGTAAAATAGGTCTTTGATCTTCAAAACAACAATCGTGCAAAACATTGTATGAAGCGATGCAACGTTCATGTTATTTTAGTTCAATTGGCATACTTTACTGTGACAATTAATTTAAAAACGTTTACAGTGCAATGCATTACAACTGATATTTCCTATCATTACCTTACAATTAGAGACCCGGTGTGCTCGTCTGTATGTGCGTATAACGACGGACGCCATTCTATTGTAGTGACTTTTAAAAACTCAATTATCACAATCTCTTTTCATAAATATTAATTTCGCAGGCAATATATTTATATCGTGTTTATGCACTGACACATTTACAAACATATTCGATTTATGAAAATGGTATTTATATGAAAAAGAAAGAAATGGGGTAAATGTCAAGGAGACAACATCCCATATCCAGGTTAAAATGACCTAAAACAAAGCATCTAGGGGTCACCGTACGGTCTTCCACACAGTGAGGAACCTCACACCATATAGGAAGCCCTAAATGGCCCCAAAAGGGTAAAAAAGGTGAATAAATGCTGTCAGCTTTTATGTTTTGTGATCTGCTCTCACTTTAGAACATACATGTCCATTTTGTACACAATTGCTTCACAGTCTAAATATTGCAAACGCCCATGAAAAATGCAACACTTTTGAAATTTCAATATATTGCGGCCTATAATTTGACGCTTGCGTCAATAATTTTCTTGTAGTTACTTGATCCACATTTCCGGACAATCTGTGGGAAACTAATGAATGTAGTTTGATCATCGGCACTTTTATCGATAAATGAAAGTACACTTTATTAATTGTGTTGTTATTGTTCCTCGTACACCGAACATTTACAAAATTATTTCCCGTACGTCGGAGAATTAATGCAACTTTTTATTCACTTTACATCTTACGACAACGCCCCTTTTAGGAACCTCAATTTGTTGTACTTGAAATAGAAAAAAGAACGGAAACGGGGAATGTGTCAAAGAGACAACGATCCAAAGGGGAGTAATAACAACTCAAAGCCACCATAAGATCTTCAATGAACGATGAGAAAACCCCACACCCAACGGTTGGTCGGAGTCGGCCCCTGAATAAAGAGTAATCAAGTTCAGCGAAATAAACATCATCCTAGACTCCTATAGACATAAAGTAAACTAACTGGAAAAAAGACAAGACACACAAAGGCTTAACAAATTTCCTGACTTAGGACAGGCGCAAACCCGCCGCGGCGGGCCAAACTAGTCCTATTGGGCCCAAACCTTCCCCCCACAACCAATGTGATAAATAACAAGTGTGGATCGTATTGCAAGGCAATACAGGAGTCCCCTACCGGTGGAATAATTCAGTGATACCAGCAAAAATAGTTAATGAAATGTTTTCCTAGCCCAAGGCCCATAACTTCGTCAAAAATCAATGGACCCAACCAATACTCAAACTTGATCTGTAAGCCATAGTAGTTGATTAACAATGCAAATGTCAGCTTAATATCTGAAACGGTTAAGAAAAAAAGTCTGGAAAACCTATTTTTTACCAAAATTTTCTAAGTCAAAGGCCCATCACTCAGTCCAAAATCAATGGACCGGAACCAAACTCGAACTTGATCTGTAACCCATAGTGGTAGACTCACGTAGCAAATATTAGCTTCATATCTGAAACGGTTTAGAAAAAAAGTCTGGAAAACCTATATTTTACCAAAATTTTCTAAGTCAAAGGCCCATAACTGCGTCCAAAATCAATTGACCGGAACCAAACTTGAACTTCATCTGTAACTCATTATGGTAGAATCACATACCAAATATTAGCTCAATATATGTAACGGTTTAGAAAAAAAGTCCGGAAAACTGATATTTTACCGAAATAGTCAAAGTCCAAGTCCCATAACTCCGTCCTAACTCAGTGGAATGGAACCAAACACGAACTGCATCTGTAACTCATGATGGTAGACTAAGATACCAAATATTAGGTCAATATGTGGAACGGTTTAGAAAAAAAGTCCGGAAAACTGATATTTTACCGAAATAGTCAAAATCCAAGTCCCATAACTCCGTCCAAACTCAGTGGACCGGAACCAAACACGAACTTCATCTGTAACTCATGATGGTAGACTCACATACCAAATATTAGGTCAATAGGTGGAACGGTTTAGAAAAAAGGTCCGGAAAACTGATATTTTGCCGAAATAGTCAAAGTCCAAGTCCCATAACTCCGTCCAAACTCAGTGGACCGGAACCAAACACGAACTGCATCTGTAACTCATGATGGTAGACTCACATACCAAATATTAGGTCAATATGCGGAACGGTTTGGAAAAAAAGTCCGGAAAACTTGAGTGTGACGGACTGACGGACTGACGAAGTGCAAACCTAAAGTCCCCTTCGGCGATGCCGGTAGGGGACTAAAAAAACAATAGTAACAACAGTAAAATTCAGTTGGCAACAGGACTGAGTCAATTGTGAAAAATGAAACTGAAAGAACTAAATATACGGACATAAACATGAAATCACAAGAGACTACTAGCAGTTAACTGACATGCCAGCTCCAGACCCATTACCAACTGACAAAGCAAGTCATGTACCCTCAGCATACAGCATCCACCAAGATCCTTTCCCGCGAGGAGCCTAGGATAATGATTTCATGCATATACCGGAATACATAACCCGTGTACATGCAATACAGATTTTAGAAATTTAGAACGCGTCCAGCCAAAACGCAAAGACCCTATCACAAAACCAACGCCAACACCAAAGAAGGCCACACGCAACGACCCGACAACAACACCGCAACTATAACCCCCATGAATCAGACGATTCAAAGGTCCCACAAGTTTGCTGGGCGAGTTTAAGCATTTTTTACTCCCATGTAAAACACTACCGTAAAATAAGGGATGTGAAACACCAGCCCCCATCAGATGTCCACAGGCCAGAGTGAAGATATTTGGTCACGGGACTCTGTTACCAAGGTTTCAGCATCATGCAGTTTGAAGGTTAAAAAGCGAGCATAAAACCGACTGCCTAGGAAAATTTGGCAATCTAAATAAAGTACCTTCCATACATCATTCCTGTAATGTTTGGTTCAATTTTTGCTTCGGTAGCTTCAGGGGAGATAACAAATATATGCTTTTTCCAATAGGGTCCAATGTTAAATCTAAGTTCAGCGCTGGAAGCCAGGTTTTTTTTGTTTTGTTTTGTTTTTTTTTCCTTTGGCGGATGGGAAAAATATCAGCAAACTAAGTAAAGGTTCTTCCATACATCATTCCTGTAAAGTTTGGTTAAAATTGGTCCAGTGGTTTCTGAGGAGATAGTCAAAATGTAAAAAGTTTACGGACGGACGACGGCCGCCAAGTCATCGGATGGCAAAAGCTCACATGGACTTTCATGCCAGGTGAACTAAAAATAAAACTATCCAAACAAACTATGGGGTTGGAGGGCAACCTATTATAATACTTTTGAATAGATAAAACCAGAGGCGTCCAAAAATCTGACAAAAATACTAATAAAACGTGACCATTGAGCATCCTTAAACGGTAGTTTTACTTGTTTCTCTTTATCATTTAAATACTCACAATAATAAAAGATCGGTGTAGGAATCGAATGCTCCAACCGTGAGATTTGTTATCTGATTATAGCTGAGATGTCTACAAATAAAAATGTAAGACACTGCCTTATTATGTAATCACCACATCATTAGTCATACTTAACATAGAAGGGTATCCCTGAAATATATATATATCTGACATTGTTAAGACACTTTCACGATAATTGCGTTCCATAGATTTTGAGTGCAAAATTATTTATACCAGATAACGTTGACGTCACAAATGATAAAAAGCATGGCCGGAAAACTATGTTTAAGTAACATAATACCGAAATTACTGTTAATTTAGTTTGAAAGCCCCAAAGCAAATGAAGTAATTTTTGCTCCCATTTGAAATACTGTTTGTGCTCAAATGAAATGCGCCGCTTAAAAGTATAATTTTTATGAGGTTTCCGTAATTAAAACTTAATACTGCTGTCGAAATTGAAATTATCCCGATTATGAATCCGGCTTCAGATTATGAATTTCGCGCACAAATTATGCATCTCCATTACGCCGTATTTCCAAATGAGACTCTATACAAGTATTCGTGAGGACAATGCCGGGGACAATTTTGTATGTGAGCACCCTTAAAATGGGAATGGAAAGTATGGTGGCCCAATTCGGACATTTCGCGTTTTCGCGTTTTCTACTTTCACTTTCCACAGAGCGAAAACGCGAAATCGAGAAGGCGAAAACGCGAAAGCGAAAACGCAAAAGCGAAATCACGAAAACGCGAAATGAATTTCACTTCATGTTTTCGCTTTCGCGTTTTTGCGAAAACGCGAAAATATGAAAACGCGAAAATGAGAAAATGCGAAATCGCGAAAATGCGAAAACGCGAAAACGTGAAAACGCGAAAGGAAAACACGAACAACCTGAAGTGAAATTCATTTCGCGTTTTCTTGATTTCGCTTTCGCGTTTTCGACTTCTCGATTTCGCGTTTTCGCGTTTTGACTTACGCGTTTTCGCTCTGTGGAAAGTGCAAGTAGAAAACGCGATAACGCGAAATGGCTGCATCGGGCCACCATAGAAAGAGCACAGGAATATATTTCCGCAGAATGATAAAAAAATGTTAACAGGACGCACGTTTTTTATATATTAACATATCACGACAACTACGGAAGCTTATTAATGCCATGTTTACACATTTTATTTTTTTTTATACTTTAATCTGCAACATAACCTGTACGACAATCGTTTCATATCGATACACATAGGAATTTTAGTTACCGCATTGGATTCTAATGGTGTCCAGATGTGTCATGTTTGTATTCAAAACTCCCGTAGAGACGAAAAAAATTATTTTTGGCGTATTATTCTGTCACCAGACTTTATTCTTTTTAATAAATTTAAGCGTGGAAAGTTTTTCAAGGCGGACACGATGTTAAATATATGTAGTTCCGAGATTATCATTTTGAAATGCTTGAAAATCGGATAACTATAGAGACTTAAAAATTTGCTCCGTTTTCATATAATATTCCATCTTCCTGACATTGTCAGTCCGATTTGAAACGAAAATGTTCTATTATTAGAAATATTGAAATTTGTCGTATAAAATAGCAGTGTTCTAAATGTAACTTCGGCAATCATGAATTCTACATGTCATTTTGTAATCATAGTTGAGTTGAGAAATCGCGAGTTCACCAGATCAGTCAGTAATCAAGAATTCTGATTATATTGTACGGAATATGTTGGTGAAAATTTTGATTGTCAATATATCTTTCTCATGTCAATAAATTTCTCCATTGAGTGAATTTTATAGGCTATAATAGTTTTATTATGTTCCATATTTACGAAGTTTTATAGATACTTTTGTTAATAAATCTCAATTTTATATGTTTGCTTATTCGATTTTTTTTTTATTTTTGCATCCATATTTTCAAATAGACTCATGGAACTGAATATACGCCCGTTTTTGTATATTTGAAATAGACAAACCAATGATATTTAAGAAATTTTGCAATTTAATTAAAGAATCCTTTAATTGATAATGTATTTTTAGTCTCAGGTCAATACGTAAAGTCAATTCGTCCTTTATCCCTTATATTTAATGATAATGTAAAACTGAACTATTTTTAGCACAGGTCAATACGTAAAGTCAATTCTTAGATTTATTGACAACTCTAAGAAATATACAAGAACATGTGACCACCATTGAACTTATCACTGGACTCTAAAAATATATGAAAATAATAATAGTTGATATCCATCGATATACAATTCTTTCTCGTTATGAAAACTATAAGTCTTTGTTATACTGTCTCAATTGGTGTTGGATGTGAATTGTCGTGACTTTAGAATTCTCCCTTTCCTTGTCCTTGCTTCGGTATTCTTTTGCCGATGTATTCATCAAAATGTCTGTGGTTTTATTTTAGACATATAACTTACCACCTGCAGGGTGATACATGCACAGCATGGGGCGTTTATTCTGTCGACACATCCGGTCTCACTCCCCAAGAAGCTTTAATTGTATTTACTAAATAATTATCGGTATACTACCCTTTCTTATACTCCATTAACACACTAGTCATTCGGCTAATCGGGTGAAATGTCCGTTGATTTTGTTTAATATGTGGTTACATCGGCGAAGGGTCCGTTGATTGGAGTAGGCTACGGGTCAGTTGAGAGTAAATTTCAGTTTATGTCTTGAAATTTTTTGATAAATTCTCTTTTAAGTCTACAAATAATCGTTATCTCATAAAATGCGTTTGTCTACCAGTGCGACTATCATTACGCTAGCGTACACTGTCACTGTTTTTAACACACATTGCAAAACATTGTCAGAAAACTAAATGGCGATGATGTACCCTAGTACAATTTTGACAACAAATTTTACAAGTATCAATCAGAAAAAGATATTTGTCCGGAAAAAAAGTTTATTTTTGTACTAGACATAAGATCTAATGTAGAATAGCTTAACTGTATGCACTCAGGTATTTTTTGTTCATTTTAAAGGGTTTAAAATGGTTATTACAAATTTTTTGTCCGTTAATGAGTTGGTTACAAAATAAAAGACAGTTGATGAGTTTGTAGCCGGCGATGCTTTACTGTTCAAAAAGTGGAATGACCTTTTGCATATCTTTCCGGTTTTCGAAACAAAGAGAGGCCGAGTGTGTGATATTGGTCGAGGACTGATAGCGGCAGGACGATCTGTGAGAACGCATTGTACAAAAATTTACGATTGATAACAGACTGTCATAGGCCCAATACTCGGGCTTGTTAACTGTTACTATAGAGTAGGAAGGTCGTCATTTGCTATTACTTTCGTTTGTTTCAAAGTTATACATACAATTAATATGTTTCAAAGGTTTGTGATTAATAAGTATTCTAAACCGTACGTTCTAATAAACTTGATAACGATATTGTACTCAATATCAAGATAATTTTAAGTTTTACCCTAGACTGTAATTGCATCAACATACCCCACATAATACTGTTATACGGCATATTTACTTCCTGACTAGAGACGATATTTCAAAGCATTATCCCATCACGATTTGCCTTTCAGAGAATTGTTAAAAGTACACGGTAAGTACAAAAAAAAGTTTATGGAATAAGTAACTATTGAAATATTAACCAATGAACGTATATATTCGATAATTAGATCATAATGCATTTCAATTACAAAATATATACTAGCATCTGCCATATTCATAATCCTTTTTTGTTAACGTAGATCTATAATGCCAGTTTAGGGTTGGCCAATAACTGCTTAATCTTAGCAGCTAAGATTTTTTTATTTGATATTTGACTGAAGTGGTGGTCCAACTGTCAGCCAAAAATATTGCCAGCCGAGTGAACTAAAATAAATATTGAAGACCAGAAAAATCTAGGAGGAATCAAAAACTTTGTAGATTTTTTTATGACCTTTTACATAGAAAAAAATCAGAAAATCATTTGTAAACATTAAGAAAGTTATACTATAGGTCATTAGGGCATTGAGTATTATGTTCCAAAAAATCTACAGCTTGAGAATATAAAAATAGCTAAAATGAAAGCCTTTATTTGTTACTGCGAAGATATGGTAATACGAGGAAATCATATTGTGGCACAGAGTGAACTTCGAGTAATTCAGGAAATAGATAAGTTGACATTGCTGAAAAGAAATATAGTTACAAATTTTGAATGTAAGTAAATACCTTATAATTATTCTCTGCTGAGGTGAAATATCCCGGCACTGCAATTTGGTTTTTCGGAGGATATGAGACCGTATCCATGTGGTGGCCTAAAACGACTTTGAAACAAAACTACGGCACTTCTATCAGAATAAAATTGTTAATCGGGCATACAGCGGACTGGAACCAAACTTGTGGCAGTAGTCATTGGCTGGTTTCTTTTTTAAAAATGCGTGAATAAAGTCCGTATATATATATAGTTCAAACAAGAAAGCTCCACCAGGAAACTTAGTTTAAAATTGGACGTTATAAGAAAACGTATGCAAAGATCTTCTCTCGTGATACTACATAGTCAATTACAACAGATTTTTTACAAATGTCACACATTGATTTCTATCGGAAATAATTCATGGGTCTTTTCTGAAGCCACAAAACCAATTGGAACCAAACTTGGTCACCATAATCTTCGAACTGTGACTTTTCAAAATGTGTCCAACAAGTCTACACCTCATCCATATGGCAGCAAGATTGTTTAACACTGGACCTTACGAAAATAAACAAACATTTCTTCGTTAGCAACCTGGCCAAAAGGAACAAAACCCGGTGATTCAGTCCTTAGTTGGCCTTTAAAATGTGTCTTTCAAGTCGTCACCTCATCTTAGATGCCAGCGAATGGAAAAGATTAACGCCGGACTAATAGCTAACACAACGATCTTCTACAGTGAAACTGCATGAATATTTTAGTTTTTAATTTAGATAGAGCACTCTGAGGAAGCAACCCTCTAAAATCAGAAAATGAAAAGATAATGCAGAACTCTATATTGGAAACCAGATTTCCTGAAAGTTAAAATTCAATCTATACAAGACTCATTTTTGACTCTGTGGACTTCTAATTTCAGAAATATGATATTTCAAGTAAATGGTGTACAAAATGATTACATGTACCTGGAATAGGTAAATAATCATTAAATACTCGGTTAAAATTAAATACAGAAGTTACTGTAAATAACAAAATACCGACGTTACTGCTAAATGTAATTACTGCAGATGGCCATTTCGACACCTTATTTTTTTCAGCGCAGATCAAATCTAAATATTTTGGAAGACCATTAACAAAAAGATGCTTTACAACTAAAAAATTGCTTTTTTATTCTAAAATTTAGTTGGAACCTGGCTCAAAAATTCAAATGCAGATCAAGAAACCAACTGACGACACAGGTAACCGACCCTGGACTTTGCCCAGTGGTATTGATATTCATAATTTTCAAATCGAAATTTTACTTTCGGGAATGATGACTACGATGACCAGACAAACTCAGCTATATTTTCAAAAGGCTCGATCATATATCAATCAAACTAAACGAATTTAAGTTACAAGTCAGTTCTAGATCTCAGCCACACTCTTCTTTTGTCTTTCTTTTCTCGTCTTGAGCTATTCTTTCAAAACATTGTTTCAAAAAATGTTGATTATCATGTTAATTTTTATTTGCCTTCCTGTCGTTTGAATATATGTTGCACTATGTTGGTACATGTATAACTTGTGTCCAATCGTTTTGTTTCTTTGTAATAAAATATTATTAAACTAAAAAACAACGGATAATAACCCCTATGCTTCGACTCTGCTTCGGCAAACGACATTACAACTTTTAGATTTACTCTCATCTGACCTAGTTAACGGACTGAGTTTCCAGGGCCTTTTGATTAACTGACTGAGTTTTCGATAATTCTTGATTACCTTCATAAATACAAATCAGTGCTTTATGTTGTTAATGTAGTGTGTGCTACTTATTCATATGTTTCATAGGATAATAATAAATGTGTGTTTCCTGTGGCATTTTTCTCATAAAACACTAAAAACTGAAGTTGGTTTACATCTGTAAAGGTCAAAATATAGTGGTGAGTAACACGCCTTTCTGAAATACGTGTAAATGGTGCAATGTCCACAATAAATGTTATCACAACAATGTTTCCACATTATTTTTACATTCAATTTGGTAGACATTCATTAGTTTCCTATAAATTGCATGTGTTATGAAAAAGTAAAATTTTGATTGACATTTATGTTGATATTACGATAAATTCTAATCAACTGACTGTAACCTACTCCAATCAACGGACCCATCACCGTTGTAACCACATATAAAACAAAATCAAAGGACAATTCATCCGTTTAGCCGAATGACCAGTGTGATTAAGTAAACTTAGTGGAGTATAAGATTGAAACTCATTTTTTTTCTTAAAATTGTGGATATCCTGTATTTGGGTTCTAGTGCTTCTGATGGGGAATTAATTTCCGAAATGGCCATACAGCTCATTTAAATTATAGCAGTTGGAGTTAATATATGTGTCATTGTCTTATGTTTATTTACTTCATATCATTTCGTAAAATATTTAATAGTAATAGATATTAATATATGATAATTATGAGCTATAATTGTACACAATGTCCCACTACTGTTGGTATTTAGACTTACAGTGCCTTTATATTGCTCTGATTCAAATTCCTTGGAACTTCTGTCAACGCACGATTAGAGCAACGAGCGGTCAATCCCAATCTGCTCATAGCAGTTGGACAATACTCAGTTGTGTTGGTCTCACAAAGATCAACAATAAGGATAGCAAAAAATACTGTTATATCTCCTTCAGCTGACATTTTCATTCTAAAATAGAAAAATCTCTTTAACATTAATATTAGTAATTTATTTTTGACAATAACAGATCTTTCAAAACATTATATGCCTCACTGATGGTGTGACTGGTGTCGTTAGCAGGGCAGGACATGCTTACCCTTAAGGAGCATCTGATGTTCACGGTAGTTCACACTATGAGCGCCTTACTTCTGAATGTCGACTTTTTATTTTCGTGGCTGTCTGGCGGTTCCATTTTTTGCCATGTCTATGGACTGAGTTTTGTAATCATCACTTCCCTGGTTCCTTTGGTATTCTACTGCCGTTGTTTTGTAAACAAAAACAAAAGAAAATATCTAAACGACCAATAGAATAATTTCAATCATACTTGGAGTATGAATTGTTACAACAGAGGTACTTTGAAAATTTGTCATTTATTACAAATGTAAAAAATAGACGACAGGAAACACCTACAATGGCTGCAAATTATAATTACATAACACAATGTGCAAGGGAACTACACAGGAAAAACATGAGCCGGACTTGCTTTCGGCACTAGCAAAAGCCAGCGGTTAAACAGGTTTCTGGGAACCCAAACCTCCCCGTTATCTGTTCCGTATAGCTAAATAAACATGAAAAAGAAAGGAAATGGGGTAAATATCAGGGAGATAACATCTCATATCCAGGTTAAAACGACCTAAAACAAAGCATCTAGGGGTCACCGTACGGTCTTCAACACAGTGAGGAACCTCACACCATATAGCAAGCCCTAAATGGCCCAAAAAAGGTAAAAAAGTGAACAAATTAATGGAAACAAACCACATACGAATAAAACCAATACAGGTAGACTACTAACTCTATGACTACAATTTTGAAAGGAGAGAAGGTTGGAAGATTTTTCAAATTACCGGTTAGGACATTTTGAGCGATTTGACATTTCCTAATACTGTTAACCAACTAATTTTCGCGGATGATTTATTTTAGGGATTTTTCCGAGCGTAAAAATTTCGCGAAAATAAATCGTCGCAAATATTTATAACCCTTGTATCAAAAGAAACAGAACAGGGCGAAAATTACCTTTAGTTGCCGTAAAGTTGGCCAGGTGGGACAAAATGCGAAATAAAGTATCCGCGAAAATAAGTTGGTTTACTAAATTAATAACAACGGCAAAAAATAACAATATTAAGGCAGTGGTCTTTTAATTGAGTTACCATCGATCTCTGGTCCAGTGCTCAAATGTTTCCCTTGAAACGGAAAGATAATGAACTGTGTTCTCAAAAAAGGTTTTTAGCCGAGTTGCGACGAAGTCGAACTCGGCTTATATACAACGGGGGCGCCAACTACCAGGGTAGAAGTAGTGGCGCGTCTAATATCATATTTACAACATAGTTAAAATTATGCACACAATGTCCACAGAATATACATTTGTTAAAATATCATTACAAGAACACAAATCAATACATATTGGCATAAAATATAACAAAGTTAAAACTTGATAAAAAATTCGAATAAATTAAAATCATCAGTTCATTAAGTTGTGTCTAAGATCAAAACATTCTTTTAAAAATTGTTTTCCTACAGAGTCATAATTTGATGAATTTTGTTTGGGCGTCCGGGCGTCCGGCTGTCCGGGCGTCCGGGGTGTCAACTTTTGGTTTCCGCATGATATCTTGAGAATCACATGTCATATCCAAATGAAACTTTACACAGACATGAGTTATGATTAGAGGAAGATCCCTGTTGATTTTGAGGTTTGTGCGACAAAGGTCAAGGTCACCAGTTCTAAAAATAGAACAAAAAATTGACTTATCCGTTTCCACACAATATCTCCAGAACCACATTACACATCAAAATGAAACTTGGCATAGACATGAGTTATGATCAGAGGAGGAACCCTATTGATTTTGAGGTTTGTGTGACAATGGTCAAGGTCACAACTTCAAAAAATGCAACAAAAATTAAACTTTTCAATAAAGCCTAAAATCACAGGTTTGGTATTATTCGATAACAAAAATAGCCAAAAAAAGTTTTATTGTTCATACAAAAGTAGTTTTTATATTGCTTAAACATGTAAATTCATTTCAAAGTTCTAATTATATTCACCAACACACTTTTTGGGATGTCAATAACGTAAAAATAAGATATATTGAAAAGTCAAAATTAAAAAAGGGAGGTAATTAATTTAACGTGAAGAAGTATTCAATATTACTAAAAGTCCTTTGCAATGTCCAGTAGAAATAAAATCTTAGATGAAAAAATATACATTTGTGTATTCTGATTTTTTTGTAAATCATTGATTTCAGCTATACATATTACCTGAATTATAAGGCTTGCCATGGAAACCAAACCAGAACACTGAATCTTTCAAAAAAAAATTCTGCTGCATATTTTCTGTTGCATTATAAATTAGATTATTAGAGGAACCCCTGTCAAATTTTTTTTATGAAAGAGGGACTCGGAAGGTTCTGATTTCAGCAATACATATTACCTAGTTTATAAGGGGAACAAATGCCCAGTTTTTTTTTTAAATGGTGGTCAGAAATGGGTTTTAGTGGATAGTTGAGCTTTCAGTTGCCATGGAAACTAAACCAGAACACTGAATCTGAGAAAAACAGTATTGTGCTACATATTTTTTCTTTACAATTTTAGAAATATGTATAAACTATATTATAAGTTATAAGGGGAACCTCTGAGGGACTCAGGGACTTGGAATGTTTTGATATCAGCAATATGTATAATCTTGATTATAAGGGGAACCCCTGCCCAATTTTTTTCTTTAATGGTGGTCTGAAATGGGTTGTAATGGATAGTGGAGCTTTCAGTTACCATGGAACCTAACCAGAACACTGAATCTTTGAAAAAAGTTCTGCTTCATATATTTCTTCGCAATTTCAGAAATATGTATAAACCAGATTATAAGGGGAACCCCTGCAATTTTTTTTTGAAAGGGGGGCTTGGAATGTTTTGATTTCAGCAATATGTTAAGTAACCTGGATTATAAGGGGAACCCCTGCCC
>MJUU01005860.1:103637-114474 GCA_002080025.1 Modiolus philippinarum | reverse complement strand
GAAAGTACTAAAACAATCAGTCCTATTCTTAAATGATTGATTGATTCAATATTGTTTAACGTCTACTGAGCAATATTCAGCTTTATCAAGATGAGAACAAGTTTGTTAATAAATAATCACTTTTGGGTATGGAAAGGGTCATGGGACGGGAAATTCTGACTGCCACTGGAAAAGTAGGGTGAAATCGAAAGGGGCGAGGAATTTAACCTTGTAGGCAATCACCTATGGACCATTAAAAAAAGCTTGCTACAAGGGTTCTTTAACGTGCAGGAAGTGTGGCATTTCTTCCAACACGTAGACCTGAGTCTACATCCCATCCGAACGATGGGTTGTGTATTTATTTATTCCGCACAACCAAGGACATCCAGTTTTGGAGGGGTTGTACACCGCAGCCTAGAATACTGGGTCCTTTTTTAATATTCCGGGTTTCCCTCGGGTTTATTCTTAAATGAGTTGAGTAAATCATAAAAGTCGTACAAATAATACTTTATTTCATAGAAAACGTAACAATATTGATAATCATAATTGTGGCCTTTGATTATAAAAATGCCAAAATTTATCCAAAGAAAACGTCAAATTTGAATTGTCAACGAATTCATCTGTAAACGAATGTACCGAGGCAAAATGGGGAAACAGGAAATTCCTAAATCAAAAATCATAAAACACAGCAATTCATATCCGAAACGAATTGAGACAGTATGACAAAGACAAATTGAATAAATCAAGAACAAGAACGCAACAAAATTAAAGCACTAGCAGTGTGAACCCCTACGAAAACTTGAGGCATCATTAGGTGCTCCGGAAGGGTAAGCATGATCTGCTCCACGCGTGGCATCCGTCGCACTGCCAGTGAAAGTCTGGTTTTATCACAGTCCATGTTTGTCAGTCTAGTCATAAAATGGAGATATTTCTTCATCATTGTAACAATCTGTGAAATCCTGGAGACGACCGTAAAACTTTATGGTGTCAGTTGCAACAGTAATTGAACATGACGTTGTGGTATAAGTTTTTAAGACAGTAATTTTGCTCTGTTGACAAAATCGCTGTAAAAACCACAGGCATGATAATAGCGACTGAGTTGTGAAATGTAGACGCCATATGCCGGAGAAATGGGAATATTATTATTAAAAAACGGGAAGTTCCCTACTGGAAAGTCGAAATCATCACTTTTCTCGATAAGTTTTGTCTTAGACGTCCAGAGTTTTCAGTGTAAAGGTATAAAGTCCAGGTATGATGGTGTATAAAAGGTATCTTTGATTTGAGTTCATTGGGATATATAAGATGAAGGTTGTCCTTAAATTTGGGATTGTTTAATGAAATAAGATTATTTATAATGGCTTCATACGAATAACTAAATACCGAAGTTACTGTGAATTTATTTTCTGCATATGCGCATTTCGACAACTTATGTCTCTTCAGTGCAGATAAAATCAAAACGATTGGAAGACCATAGACTCAAAGATGTATAAAACTGATAGAGAACAAATAACCCAAAATTATTTAAATGTAAAGCCAAAATCAGCTAAGGACAGAGCTTTGCATGAGGGAGATACTCCTAAGTTTTCAAGTTTTCAATAAAGAAAAAATCTTCTAAAACTTGTGTACAATTAGTCGCCATAGATACCCGTATTGTCTGCTCGAGAACTTTTCCTCCAATATCTACAAATATGTTTTCCATCAAAACTTTCAACATTGCAATGACATCATCCTCTGTATACTTTATAGTGTGAATGAGTGTGATATTTTACAAAACAGGCCCCATCTTTACCTAGCACTAAATATGGATATGTTTTAACCCTTTTTAATACAGAACGACTTATGTGTTAAATCTCCGATTACTGACTTTAACTTATCACACGGGCGGGAGAGTAGAATAGAATGTAAAAAAATCAAATGTTTGACACTGTTGCAGTGATTGAGTTCAGTAGAAGTACGTCATTAGAATTTGTTGAGTATATTTTATTACTATATAATATCAGGTCATCTTCCCAGTAGGTAATGATGTTATTTTTCTTTTTCTTATATGAGGAGCTTAGATGGTGGTTTGTTGTGCATTTGGCAGGCCCAGCAATGTATCTGTTTTTGCAAGGGCATTTATGTGACTTCGCTACCCAGTAGATATCAGACAGGTTGTTATTCTCTCATGTTAATTAATACCAAAAGAAGACAACACTGCTTTCTTATTGTTTAGTATGTCCTCCCTTGGTATGTTGGAGAACTGGTATGTAGGGTTGTCAAATGGTGAATTGTCCAAATTGACTCTTATTTGGAAGTTGATAAATTAAACAATTGTTAATTTATAACTAAAAATGATAGTGATTTTGCAAGAGATCCCTTTTCAACTATTATGTATGACTATTTACCGATTTTAGAAGTATAAATCCTAGAAATAACTTTGACATGAGTTGTGTTCTTCAAGTGGTTTGACTTTTTTAATTGCACATTTTTGTAAGTCAGGTGAACAGTTAAACAATCGCTCAATATTGATAATGTATCTACTTTATCTATTCACAACAGCATGTGATGCTGCATAAAATGCATTATCAATACATTTTCAAGCTATTACCAAATCAACATTTCAAAGAGAAAGTTTCAAACTATAAGTTAGAAATATTTCCATATGAGTTTAATGGAAACCATTTTATCATGAAATTATTTCACAACTCATGGCGTGTTATGTATTTCAAGATGCATCGCGATCCCCCACGCCAATAACTTTATCCGCTACAGTTTTGCCATATGTGTTTGTACGTCTATATTGATAAATCTGGTAGTCTGAAAACAAAACTGTACGACAAGGGGGATGATTTCGACTTTCCAATACTTTAAAGTGAATTTCACTGGAGTTCACACTGTGAGTGCCTTTGTTGTTGAATGTTTTGGTTTCTATTTCTGTGCTTTGTATCTGTCTTACGTCATTATTGTCTGTGTCCTCGTTTTTGCCATGTCTTTGGACTTCGATTTCTGTAAATTCCACTTCTTTGTTCCTTCGGTATTCTGCTGCCGTTGTTTCATGTAATATTCTCACATCTCAGATATAAGGCGTCTGTATTTCACAACTATTTACTATTGAAGTGCATGTATATGGTACAGCGATTATATCAACAGAGCGAACTGACTGTGTCAATAACATATATACATCAAATTTATATTCAATCACTCTGACTTGCAATTGTCACTTCATTTTATATGCTGTCACCATGATTTCATAGATAGTTATGTTTGTATTTCACACATTTGAGTGAGTAGAAATAGAGTTTATTAAAGAACTAATAAAAAGTACTATTGACCATACAACTCTATTTGTTGCTCTTCATTTTGCGAATGACGGGTGCTACTTATGAAGCAGATCATCTTTACCCTCCGCAGCATCTGATGATACCTCCAGTTTTGTAGGGGGTCATACAGGTAATGCTTCAGTTTTGTGTCGTTCCTGTTCTTTTTGTATTTGGTTTGTCTTTGTCATGTTGTCTCGATTTGTGTTAAAATATCTACAGCCGTTTTTATATGATTTTTCATTTTAGAATTTTCCTTCTCTACCTTTTTGCTTCGATATTTGGTTGCCAATGTTTTCAAATAGAACACAAAGCCTGATAATGGATTCCATGAGAAATAGCTGAAAACATTTAGAAAACTCAGAAGTCTGAAATATCTTGTTCAAAGTATAACACACTTTCGTCTAAAGGATAATGTTGGATATGTCAGAAAGTTCCCAAGGATTCAACAACTAGAATAGCCGACCGTTTCATCAAAAGAGAAAATATTGATACAAACAGAAAAAAACGCTGACTCGTGATTATTTTGTTCTATTTTAACGAAAAATATTTCGAAAAATGAGATTGATATAAATATTCTACTGATTCATACTCGCAAACAAAAAAGCGCAGACAAACATGCTTTTGATATGTTCAAAGATAAAATTATTACCAAAGTCACCAACGGAATAATTTTTTATAAAGATAATTATAATTAGTCACCTCATAAGCCGTCTGTAAACAGAATTAAGTTTAAACTAAGAGATCTTGGTAAAATATGTGTTTGTTCCCGTGACAAAGCTTTTAACAATGTTGTTATTATTTGAGGGAAATACTACTTGTATGTCTATGAAATTCAACAAAACGAATAGACCAAGTCAAACATACTAATTTTGATGAAAAAAAACTGTAACCAAACAGCATTACAGGGCCAAGTTCCACCTTAAGATAACACCTTTCCGATTTCTAAGCTTTACAAAAATCCCTACAAAAATCGTTTTATTTTGTAATCGAGAAACTATTCTACCACTAGTTTATACATAGGCAAACAAATACCGAAACAAGAACGCGGAAAGGGGAAATTCTAAAATCATAAATCCAAAATCACGGCAATTCCAAGCAACACGAATTGAGACAGTATGACAAAGACAAAACAAATAAACAAAAAAGAACAAGAACGTCACAAAACTAAAGCACTAGCAGTGTGAACCCCTATAAAAACTGAGGTATCATTAGGTACTCAGGAAGGATTAGCATTATCTGCTCCACGCGTGGCACCCGTCACACTGCCAGTAAAAAGTCCGGTTTTGTCACAGTCGGTCCGGTAACAAACTCTGGATATACCCAAAGATATCTGTTCTCATTTGTAAAACAGAAACATTGTAATGGTCTGTCAAATCGTGGTGACGACCGTAAAACTTCTGTAGTGAAAATTGCAACAGTGACTGAACATACCCTTGATGTATAAGTTTTTGAGACAGTAATTTCGCTCTGTTGACAAAATCGCTGTACAAACTACAGCTTTTTAATCACTGTATTTACTTGAATATTGGAGTTAGTTATAAAATATTGTGGAAAAACTTATCAAAATTCACGTGTAAATTATTTTTGGGATATAAAAATTCTATTGAAGTTTAAGGTCAATCAAGATCCTTAAAAAGACCAGTTTCATCTCTTAACAGGTATGATTTTTCTACTATTTATACAACCCTTCCACATAATTTGATTAAGGTAGTTGCTACCGTTTTTCTGACATTTGGTCAGATAAGCGGACTCCTCTGTCTTTTTCCGTATTCTAACATGTAGAATATTTTGCAAGTGAACACCAACTTTTCATGCTACTTACTAAAAGAATATACGTTTGAGGAATTCATAACAATTTTTAAAAAAAAAACTGACATAACCCCTTAACTCTATTTTCAAACTAACAAATTTCGTTACAAAGCCTGAGAAAAACATAGAAATCCACAATTTTTTCTTTAATTGCTTGTATCTCAAAATCAAGCGCATGAACCTATTTTTTTCTTGTTTGGTTTCAACAATGGTAAAGAAAACGAGTCCATAACCAATCCAGTATATTTTCTATCACAGTAGTGATTTGATTTAGTATACTAAGTTATATTGTTCACTTATGCCCTGACATTTGTTTCCTTTTTCTTTCTTTCAAAAATCCAGTATATTTCTACACACCCTCATGATTTTCTATTATGTGACGTAGGATATAGAATGCTGCAAATCTTGATTACTGGTAATTTGAAATCCCATTGGAGCCTGCATTGCTCACCTGACAAAATGCTTTAACAACAAGCAATGCCGATGTCCAAAAATTATTTTTTTTTGTAATAGGGTCTAATAAATACAGTTAAGTTCAATTTGCTTTTACTTTAGGGGAGATGATGAAAAGGATGATTTTCCCTTAGGTTATTTAATAAACTAATGTAAATGCTGTCGGGTAACAATAAACTACTGCTGTCGCCGAAAGGCTGTCAGATAACTGGCATTAGTTTCCTTTCCCTTTCTTTAAAAAAATCCAGTATATTTCTACACACCCTTATGCTTTTCTATTATATGACGTAGGATATTGAATGATGTAAATCTTGATTTTGGGTAATTTGAAAGTTCATTTTGCTTTTAATTTAGTTTCAGCAGCAAACATTTTTCTACAACTTCATACACATCTACAACTGTAGCATTTCATTAAAATCCAAGTCGCCGTTTAAGAGGACATAAGGTACATGGATGGACCGACAGGGTGATTCTTATATACGCCATAACTACTTTTATAGGGGGTATAATGAGCAATTTTTGTGAAGGGCTTCAAAAATGTCATTCCTGTAAAGTTTGGTTGAATTTGATTCAATAGTTATAGAGAAGATAAAAATGACTTTTCCATAGGGTGCAATATTAAACTATGTTACTGGATGGCAGTCATGATCTGTGTCTGATCTGATCTATGTTAGCAATCCTTCTGAAGGACCTTCCATACAGCATTCAAATACAGTTAAATTAAATTTCCTGCAATGGTATCAGAGTAGATGATGAAAATAATGATTTTCTCTTAGGGTCTTTTGTTAAACTATGTTCTGCGCTGACCGCAATGTTATTCTTTCAAATCAGAACATACAACGTCCCTGTTAAGTTCTATTGAATTTGCTTCAGTGGTTATACAGAAGATGAAAATGATGATTTCTTATAGGGTCTAAAGTTAAACTATGTTTTGCGCTGACCGCAATGTCATTCTATCAAATCAGAACATAAAACTTTCCTGTTAAGTTTTATTGAATTTTCTTCAGTGGATATACAGGAGATGAAAATGTGATTTTCCCACAGGATCTAATGCCAAAATATATTCCGGACTGACGGCCATATTTTTAGTCGGATCGCAAAGAAATGAGCAATCTTCATACATGACCTTTAATTCATAATTCCTATAGAGTTTTGTAAAATGCTTCAGTCGTTTCAGATGAGAAGATGAAAACATGATTTTCACTTAGGGTCCAATGATAAAATATGTTCCGAAATGACGGTCATGTTTTTGTCGTGTCGGAACGAAATTATCAGTTTTTGTAAAAGACCTTTCATACATCGTTTGGTTAAATTCGCTTCAATGGGTAAAAGACCTTTCATCATTGTTTGGTTAAATTCGCTTCAATGGTTTAAGAGGAGATGAAAATGAGATTTTTCCAATAGGGTCCAAAGTCTATAAGTTCCGCACCTGCGGCCATGTTTTATGTCGGATCGAAACAAAATTAGATTTTTCTGTCAAAGACATTATATAAATCATTCCTGTAAAGTTTGGTTAAATTTGCTTTATTGGTTTCAGATGAAAAGATGAAAATGAGAAAGTTAATGTACGGACGCCAAGTGATGGCAATACCCCACACTTACGCATTAGGTCAGATAAGCTAAAATGTAATAAATTAAAAATTTACGTAATAATTAGTTGTTTTGTATCTCATTCCCCACTTCTTCCATAACTTATCAAAACAAGAGGCCCTCAAGAGCCTGTATCGCTCACCTGGACCCTGGCTTACATAAGCAGTCTTTGCTAACTGATCTATATTAAACAAAGGTTCCATTTGCCAAGTGGTCACAGCAGACAAGACCTTTGAAAATGTTTCAGTTGGGTTCATGTTTGGTTCCCTTTTCTGCAGGGGACCATCCAATGACTATTGTGGTTCCAATTGGCTAAAAAGGTCTATGAACTTGTTTACCCATAGGGTCCAATGTTTAATTATGCATGTTTACCACTGGAATCCATCTTGGATATAGTTCCTGACCTAAAACACCTTGCTTGCAGGGGACCATCTAAGGACTGTTGTGGAAATGTTAGGTTTCAATTGCCTCAGAAGTTTCAGAGGAGAAAATCTATTAATGCCTTTTTCCCATAGGATCTAATATTAAAACAATGGTCCCCGCTGGCGGCCATCTAGGATATAGCGCGGACCTGAAAAACACTTCTCTGTAGGGGACCACCTAAGGACTGATGTGGCCAAGTTTGGTTAAAACTGGCCCAGCAGTTTCAGAGGAGGAGATCTTTGAATGTGTTTTCCCATAAGGTCCAATGTTAAAACCATGTTTCCCGCTGGCGGCCATCTTGGATATAGCGCGAACCTGAAAAACACTTTTGTAGGGAATTTACCTAAAGACTATTGTGGCCAAGTTTGGTTCAAACTGGCTCAGCAGTTTCAGAGGATAAGATCTTTAAACGTTGAATGAAAGGATTGGAGTAAATGCACATGAGACAAAGTCTCTACAAATACAGGGTAAAAACAAGCAAAGGAACAACGCTTTTATTGTTGTTTCTCAAGTCACCATGAGGCCTTCATCAATGAGCTATGCTCATACCTCATAGTAAGTTCAAGACGGCCCCTAGCATCGGTTTGAGCGGAATTCTTTGCTAATTGTCGAACAACGCTTCATCCATGTCTTTTCTTGTCATGGATACGGGATTGTCAACAAACATTAATTAAACTGGCAAAGTTCTCTTACAATCACTGTCATCCGTTGCCCTACAAAAGCACTAGTGTCTTAAGCTAGTGGACGATTACAACATATAGACAAACACACAGGACACTCATCAAGTCGATTGGCAGAAAACTTGGCCTTATAAAATAGTGAGATGTGGGCACTTTACACAGGTGGTCAGAATTATAATTCAATTACAGAATTAAATCCCAAATGTGTTTTCACAAAGGGTCAAATGTTTCCCGTTGGCGGCTATCTTGGATAAAGCGCGGATCTGAAAAACACTTTTTTGTAAGGGACCGCCTAAGGACTTTTGTGGTCAAGTGAGGAGATTTTTGAATGTGTTCTCCCATAAGGACAAATGTTAAAACAATATTTCCCGCTGGCGGCCATCTTGGATATAGTGCAGACCTGAAAATCACCTTTCTTGTAGGGGACCACCTAAGGACTATTGTGGCCAAGTTTGGGTCCAACCAGCTTATAAGTTTCAGAGGAGATCTTTGAATGTGTTTCCCATAGGGTCAAATGTTAAAACCATGTTTCCCGCTGGCGGCCATCTTGGATATAGCGAGGACCTGAAAAACACCTTTTTGTAAGGGACCATCTAAGGACTATTGTGGCCGAGTTTGGTTCAAACTGGCTCAGCAGTTTCATAAGAGAAGATCTTTGAATGTGTTTTTCAATAAGGCCAATGTCAAACAATGTTTCCCGCTGGGGGCCATATTTGATATAGCGCGGACCTGAAAAACACCTTTTTTGTACGGGACCACGTACGACGGACGAAAAGTGATGGCAAAAGCTGATCCTGGCATTAGCCAGTTGAGCTAAAATATTTGTTAAATTCGTTAACAGAAAGATTTTCTTTTTTGTTTGGTGCGTGGAGAATTGGATTCAGACCAATGGTTTTATGCAGTCAAGAGACATAAGTTGTCGAAATGGCCATGTGGAGAAAGTAAATTTACATTGACTGCGGTATTCTGCTATTATCAATGGGTCTATGCTACTTCCGGTTGACTGTTAATCCTC
Organism: Modiolus philippinarum; assembly: GCA_002080025.1. Classification (NCBI taxonomy): domain Eukaryota; kingdom Metazoa; phylum Mollusca; class Bivalvia; order Mytilida; family Modiolidae; genus Modiolus; species Modiolus philippinarum. The sequence continues at coordinate 105,226 of MJUU01005860.1, read as the reverse complement.
GAGGGCATTCAGAACTCCAGTAGTCCAGTGTTTTTTTTTATTTTCGAAACGCTCCGTCATAAGGGAATTTTAATATCAAAGGCTATTTTTGGTTGGGATTTTTGAAAGAATAACGGTTGCCACCAAAATCCAAAATTGTGGTAAAAAGGCTGCGATATGCCCATCTTTTTATCAACATATAGTGTTGTCGGATGATGCACTTTAATAACAAAAAATAAGATCTAAAGGAGAAAACATTTGACGCTTCGGTGGAGCAAACTTCGTTACTATTGTCATCTATAGGAAAACTGAGAATGTGTTTCATAACACCTAACCAAATAAGAATGTTTAACGTCACTGGAATAAATGTCAGTATACCAATCTTCCATGGTGGATTTGAATGCATATTGAATTTGAAATGGAATAAGGACAAAAACAAGGGACAAATCAGATTCTGTTGTTTTACTTTGTTTGAAATCTGTTCCCCAAATCATGGTTACTTTAAGATTAAGAATTGTTTCATTGCTTGCCTTTACGATGTATTTTTAGAGACTTTTCTTGTGTCCATTTGCTGCACACCCTTTCATTGTTCTAGTCAAACCCACATGACAATTCAGTATAAAAATTCATTATCGATATGTACTTATAAATATTTCAGTGCGTAAAAGTATCATTTCCATTGGTAAAATACCGGTAAAATTGTCATTATTAATGTTTGGAACTTTATACATATCATTGCAAATTATTATAAAAAGGATTTTTAAGACAAGAATTACTTTGTTAAAGTTTGGTAGTACACATGTACCTGTAAATTGGCAGTGGGGACAAGGTTGTTTAATATTCTATTAAAGTCTGAAACAAAATAAAAAATGCCTTGTCTTACCTTTCGTTTGATAGTCTCCCGACTGAATTGTAATGGCTAGGTTTAGGCTCATGATCGCCATCTAGTATTTAATTCATAACAAGAGAAGGGGCAGTCGGAAACGACAGCTAATCCCCTCGCTCGTTTATTGAATGTTTGTCTAGTATGATAAGCACCCAAGGAAGTTGTACCATTCAAGATCTGGCTTGTTACTTAAATCTGAGCCAGTCATGCAAGAAATGTTGTGACCTTATTTCAATCAGGAGCCTTATACCTAAAGCATATATGCATCTACTGATGAAAGATTAATCTTCTGCAAGTTGTAGTATCTAAAATCCAGACTGTAACACAAATTTTATCCTAAGTCACTCATGCATGAAATGTAGGTCAAACTGACCTAATTTTTATCTGGAGCTTTGTAACTTTACAAGATGCATCTACATACAAAATATTATTCTTCTACGAGATCTAAAATCCAAGCTGTAACACAAACTTTAACCTAAGTCACTCATGCATGAAATGTAGGTCAAATTGACTCAATTTTCATCTGGAGCTTCCTAATTTTACAAGACACCTCTACATACAAAATATTATTCCTCTACAAGTTGTAGTATCCCAGATCTGGGCTCTTACAAAAACTTTAACCTAAGTCACTCATGTACGAAATGTAGGTCAAAGTGACCTAATTTTTATCTGGAGCTTCGTAACTTTACAAGACGCATCTACATACAAAATATTATTCCTCTAC
>MJUU01005860.1:73409-100753 GCA_002080025.1 Modiolus philippinarum | reverse complement strand
TTCAACCAATTTTTACAGTAAGGATGTATGGAAGGTACTTGGATCTGACAAAAAAGATGGCCTCCAGTGCAGAACATAGTTTAACATTGGAGCCAGGAATGAGATAACCATCCTTATAGTAATCATCTCTGAAATATATAGAAGGTCCTTTGCAAAAATTATTCATTTCAATAGGATCAGACAAAAAACTTGGGTGCTAATGAAGAACATAGCTAAACCTTTGACCCCATTGGTAAGAAAACATCTTTTTCAGTCATCTTTGGCGTAGAAGCATTTTGCCAGGTGAGCGATACAGGCTCAGTCTCTGAGCCTCTAGTTACCTGGAGCTTCGTAACTTTCCAAGACGCATCGACATACAAAATATTATTCCTCTATGACTTGTAGTATCCCAGATCTGGACTCTTAAAAAAACTTTAACCTAAGTCACTAATGCATGAAATGTAGGTCAAAGTGACCTAATTTTTATTTGGAGCTTCGTAACTTTAAAAGACGCATCTACATACCAAATATTATTCTTCTACAAGTTGTAGTATCCCAGATCTGGACTCTTACAAAAACTTTAACCTAAGTCACTCATGCATGAAATGTAGGTCAAATCCATCTATTCTATATACCGTATCAACCTCAAGTACCGCTCAAGATGCATCCATGGACAAAACATTGTCCATCTACGACTTGTTATTCAAATGATATATGGTCTGAAGTTTGAACGGACGGACGAACGGGTAAAACGCTATATCCCCTCCCCAACTTCTTTGGGCGAGGGGATAAAAATCATAAAATTTGAACCCACTTTGCTAATCATATTAAACTTTGTCAAGACGGCTCTTTTGTTTGAAGTTTTTTGTTTGTTCCCTTGTCACAGTATCCAACATCTGTGTCGATGACATTGCAGGAGCCCTGGAACCTGGGATATCAAATTCGTCCGTGTTGTACAAATTCCCTGAAACAAACCATGTTCAAATGGTCAAGTAAAGTTTCTTGTTTGGATCGAATTTGTCATTTGGTCATTTTTACGCTGTTCCTCTGAAATCACTTATTAACGTTTTGCAAGTGTCCTGTAACTCTCACAATCCAGAATATAACATAACATGCTTATTGGACGCATACTAAATCTCAATCATTTTTCATTTGGGAAGTGTTGATGGACTTAGATATATTTATGTACCAGTTAGATCATTGTCACTGGTACTGCTAATGTCTTGGGTAACCTTTTATAACTTGGGTACAATAAACAATGAACGATATGGAACACCAACTGTTTACTACTTTTTTACCATGGAAGTTTTTGAAAAAAAAAGTGGCTTCATCAGCATGTAAAATGAGGTTGCTCACGGTGTTGAAGACCGTACGGTGACCCCTAGATGCTTTGTTTCGAGTCGTTTTAAATTGGAGATGGGATGATGTCTCCTTGACATTTACACCGTTTTCTCTATTCCATATTTATCTTGAAAGAATTTCTCATATGGATGCACTACGATACTTTCAAATTTGGGTATTTTAATTTTTATCTCCAACAAAAAACTGTTTTATATAGTGCAAACTTCTTATTGATTTTATCATGCCACGTTTTCTTATTTAGCATAACGTTTGAAAGTACTCACTCAACTCTTACTCTGTTGATTGCTGTTGCTTCACAGCTTAATCTCTCTCCATTACTATGCACTGTTAACCCTCACAATGACTTAAGTTGTCGAAATGCGCATATGCAGAAAATAAATTCAAAGTAACTTCGGTATTTAGTTATTTGTTACCACTGGGTCGATGCCTCTGCTGGTGGACTACTAGTCCCCGAGGGTATTCACCAGCTCAGTAGTCAGTACTTCGGTTCTGACCCGAAAGCCGATACTATTTGGAACCTAATATCTAATTATTTGTAAATTTTGTTGAAAACTAAGGAGTATCTCCCTTACGCAATCTCTGTCCTTAGCCTATTTTGGCCTTACAATTAGATCATATTGGTTATTTGTTCCCTATCAGTTTTTAAACATCTTGAATTTACGGTCTTCCAAACATTTAGAATTTATCCGCACTGAAGAGACTTAAGTTGTCGAAATGCACATATGCAGAAAATAAATTCACAGTAACTTCGGTATTTAGTTATTTCCAGCGCGGAATTTTACTATTCTCAGCCAAAACATGCCTATAGCGATACGCTTTGAAGACTCATCCCTAATCGAAGCTAGATCAGTAATAAATCTGGCAATTACTATACCTAAAGAAAGCTTTTCTATCGTAAAAACTATCTGTATGTTTTACAGCGTTAACAATTACCAAGCTATATCTATTTTTACCACACTTAACCTCACCCTAGCTATAATTGCATAATTTAGATTTTAAGCCTAACTTGTATGGTTTGGCGTTAATTCTAAACCTAGCTATATCCGCATTTTTTAAAGTTACATCCCTAATCCTAGCTATATCTATATGTTTAACAGTGACAACCCAAATCTTAGTTATACCTGTATTTTTTCAATGATAACCCTAATCCTATCTATATCTGTATTTCTTTCCATTTTAACATTTACCCCTGCTATATTTATATGACTTGCTGTATTAAGCATAACTCGAGCTATATGTGTATCTTCATGTGTCACAGTGATAAATATTACACTAGCTAAATTTGTTTTACAGTGATAACCCTAATCCTAGCTATATCTGTATGTTTTGATGTGATCTATGTTTTACAGTGATAACCCTAATCCTAGCTATATCTGTATGTTTAAATGTGATCTATGTTTTACAGTGATAACCCTAATCCTAGCTATTTAATGTGATCTGTGCTTTACAGTGATAACCCTAATCCTAATATCTGTATGTTTTAATGTGATCTATGTTTTAAAGTGATAACCCTAATCCCAGCTTATCTGTATGTTTTAATGTGATCTATGTTTTACAGTGACAACCCTAATCCTAGCTTTATCTGTATGTTTTAATGTGATCTATGTTTTACAGTGATAACAATAATCCCAGCTATATCTGTATGTTTTAATGTGATCTATGTTTTACAGTGATAACCCTAATCCTAGCTATATCTGTATGTTTTAATGTGATCTATGTTTTTACAGTGACAACCCTAATCCTAGCTATATCTGTATGTTTTAATGTGATCTATGTTTTACAGTGACAACCCTAATCCTAGCTATATCTGGAGGTTTTAATGCGATCTATGTTTTACAGTGATTACCCTAATCCTAGCTGTTTAATGTGATCTATGTTTTACAGTGATAACCCTAATCCAAGCTATATCTGTATGTTTTAATGTGATCTATGTTTTAGTGATAACCCTAATCCTAGCTACATCTGTATGTTTTAATATAATCTATGTTTTAGTGATAACCCTTAATCCCAGCTTATCTGTAATGTGATCTATGTTTTACAGTGACAACCCTAATCCTAGCTATATCTGTGTGTTTTAATGTGATCTATGTTTTACAGTGACAACCCTAATCCTAGCTATATCTGTATGTTTTAATGTGATCTATGTTTTCCAGTGACAACCCTAATCCTAGCTATATATGTATGTTTGAATGTGATCTTTCGTTAACAGTGATAACCCTAATCCTAGCTATTTCATGTGATCTATGTTTTACAGTGATAACCCTAATCCTAGCTATATCTGTATGTTTTAATGTGATCTATGTTTTAGTGATAACCCTACTCCTAGCTATATCTGTATGTTTTGATGTCATCTAAGTTTTAGTGATAACCCTAAATCCCAGTATCTGTATGTTTTAATGTGATCTATGTTTTACAGTGACAACCCCAATCCTAGCTATATCTGTATGTTTAAATGTGATCTATGTTTTAAAGTGATAACCCTAATCCTAGCTATATCTGTATGTTTTAATGTGATCTATGTTTTTACAGTTACAACCCTAATCCTAGCTACATCTGTATGTTTTAATGTGATCTATGTTTTACAGTGACAACCCTAATCCTAGCTATATCTGGATGTTTTAATGCGATCTATATTTTACAGTGATTACCCTAATCCTAGCTGTTTAATGTGATCTATGTTTTACAGTGTTAACCCTAATCCAAGCTATATCTGTATGTTTTAATGTGATCTATGTTTTAGTGATAACCCTAATCCTAGCTATATCTGTATGTTTTAATGTGATCTATGTTTTAGTGATAACCCTAAATTCCAGCTTATCTGTAATGTGATCTATGTTTTACAGTGACAACCCTAATCCTAGCTATATCTGTATGTTTTAATGTGATCTATGTTTTACAGTGACAACCCTAATCCTAGCTATATCTGTATGTTTTAATGTGATCTATGTTTTAAAGTGATAACCCTAATCCTAGCTATATCTGTATGTTTTAATGTGATCTATGTTTTTACAGTGACAACCCTAATCCTAGCTATATCTGGATGTTTTAATGCGATCTGTATTTTACAGTGATTACCCTAATCCTAGCTGCTTAATGTGATCTATGTTTTACAGTGATAACCCTAATCCAAGCTATACCTGTATGTTTTAATGTGATCCATGTTTTAGTGATAACCCTAAATCCCAGCTTATCTGTAATGTGATCTATGTTTTACAGTGACAACCCTAATCCTAGCTATATATGTATGTTTTAATGTGATCTTTAGTTAACAGTGATAACCCTAATCCTAGCTATTTAATGTGATCTATGTTTTACAGTGATAACCCTAATCCTAATATCTGTATGTTTTAATGTGGTCTATGTTTTAGTGATAACCCTAAATCCCAGCTTCTCCGTATGTTTTAATGTGATCTATGTTTTACTGTGATAACCCAATCCTAGCTATATCTGTATTTTTTAATGTGATCTATGTTTTAGTGATAACCCTAAATCCCAGCTTATCTGTATGTTTTAATGTGATCTATGTTTTAAAGTGATAACCCTAATCCTAGCTATATCTGTATGTTTTAATGTGGTCTATGTTTTAGTGATAACCCTAAATCCCAGCTTCTCCGTATGTTTTAATGTGATCTATGTTTTACTGTGATAACCCTATTCCTAGCTATATCGGTATGATTTAAAGTGATAACTTTATTCGAAGCTATATTTTGTGATGCTATATATATGGTCACAGTGATAACCCTAACCAGAGCTTTATTTTTTTCAGTGATAATCATAAACATGTATGTCAGACATCTTTGAGTTTCCCCTCTCAAATTTGACAAGGGCAGTGCAGCCGAAACACGTCTTCTATGGAAGACTCATAATTCATTATTATAATATAACGAATCCTAATGTACTGTTTTACTATATAATTACCCTAACCCTAGCTATATATGGATGTAAATTTTAGTCAGATAACCCTTAATATGTAAGTTACAAAGTTTTAAAATATTAACCCTAGCCTGAGCTATATATGTATGTTTTACAGCAATAACCCTAACCCTAGCTACATCTCTATATTTCAAAGTGATAACCTTACTTTAATACATCAATGTTTCTGCACTAAAAATGGAGAAAGCAGATACACCTATTTAGTTATAGGGAAAGACAGAGACATATTTTGTTAAGAACCACACTGATTCAAAGAAGAAGTACACCGAGACTGACGTAATCAAAATGTTAGAACTTTTGATCGACAATATTTTTGTCGAATTCGGAGGTCGTGTTTTCCAACAGACAATAGGGATTTCTATGGGAACTAACTGTTCGCCGCTTTTAGCTGACCTTTTCCTTTACTCGTACGAGGTCAAGTTTTTACAAGGGCTTATTCAAAGAAAACAAAAATATTTAGCCAAGTCCTTTAATTTCAGCTTCCGCTACATAGACGATGTACTTTCTCTTGATAATCCTAAATTTAAGGAGTATTTACATCAGATCTATCCCAATGAGCTTGAAATTAAAGAAACAACTGAAACACCTACTTCAGCTTCGTTTCTAGATCTGTTATTTTATATTGACGAAGATTGACGTTTGAAGTCTCAGCTGTATGATAAGCGTGATGATTTTAATTTCCCAATTGTGAACTTTCCCTTTCTTAGCAGCAATATACCTACCTCTCCAGCCTATGGAGTGTACATTTCACAGTTGATTCGTTACTGTCGAGCGTGTAGTTTGTACAGTGATTTTTTGAACAGAGCAAAAACACTGTCCCAAAAGCTGCTTAGTCAGGGATTTTAACCTATGTTAATTTCATCCCTTAAGAAATTCTATGGCCGTCACCATAACATCATCGAAAGATATGACGTGTCAGTATCCCAAATGAAAGTGGATATTTTCAGCTAGATTCACGTCTTCCCGGATTTGACTACCGACTTTGACATTTTCCTGTATTGACCCACTCACAGTGTGACGGATGCTATTAACAGAGCAGGACATGCTTACCCTTCCGGAGCACCTGATGTCACTCAAGTTTCACTGGAGTTCACACTGTGAGTGCTTTGTTTTGAATGTTGTGATTTCTGTGTCTGTGCTTTGTGTCTGTCTAGCGTCGTTGTTTTGTGTCTGGCGTCATTGTTTTCTGTGTTCTCGTTCTGGCTATGCCTTTGGACTTCGATTTTTGTAAATTTCACTCCTTTGTTCCTTCGGTATTCTACTGCCGTTGTTCCAAGCTATGTTTTGTGTTGCTTTATATATGGTGCACAGTGATAACCCTAACCCTATTTTTATTTTTGTTTTTAGTGATAACCATAATCCTAGCTTATCTATGTTTTATACTTTGGGCGTGAGAAGCATGCTTTCCGATCCCCAATCACGCTCTCACGCTTGTCCCTTTCAATGTCACGCTTTTTAAATTTTCAAGGAAACTAAATTTCAAATAGAAAAACCATCTTTTCATGATTAGAAAAACAAGACATTCGGAGTTGTTCTGGATATTCTTTCATATAAATGCTTCATTTTCTACCAGATTTATTTCTCTACAAATGACTATTAAATAGCTTCATAGGCCCTAAGTGAAACGAAATTTTCAATGGAAGTCCAAATAAGAAAGCAAATATTCACGTTTTTCCTTTTCACCCCCTTAACAAATCAGTCTGGACCCCGTCTCAATCTGGGAAGCCAAACCCCCTTGACAGCTCTGTTTCACAGGTGTCAATGATGGGGGGGGGNGGGGGGCAAGGGTATTAACTGTTATTGTGTTATTGGGGAAAATTGATTCTCTGTTAGCTGTTATTACAAAATATACTGTTGTGTTAGCTGTTATTGGGTAGTTCTGTGTTAGCTGTTCTGATGAATATTCAGTTCACTGTTAGCTGTTATTGAACAGTTCAGTTTGGTGTTATTACAAAGAAATACCCAAAAATTTTCGACCTCGCTCCGCTCGGCGATTTTCCCTTACCCTTCTCAGTTGAAATTCCCTCTTTTCAAATCCCCTCACCCCCCCCCCCNCCCCCGTCCGCGCCTGATGCATTTTCATGTAGCTGTTGCCTACAACTGTGTAAGTTGTTAGTCTACATTTTGACAATTCAGTTCATTTTGTTATTCAACTTTTTATTTTGTGGTTAATTTGTACAGTTTTTTTCTTTATAGTCCAATTTGAAATAAATCGATTGGTTGATTAGTTAGAGTTTAACGTACAGTGAGCAATATTTCAGCCATATCAGGACAAGAACAAGTTAATCAAAAAAATATAAGTAAGAGAAGAAAAAAGCAATTATGGAAGGGACAACGAGTTTCGACTGCCATTGGAAAAGGGGAGAAAGAGAAATGGGTAGGGACAGGAAAATTAGCCTTCTATACGAGTTCCAGTGACTCTGCTCTCTTGAAACAATATAGAAGGGGTCTTTATACTGCATGGAGCGTTGCATTTCTCCACACAGTTTGGCTACAATGGTTCGCGGTCAGGCTTTCTGTGTTGACCTGACTGCCCCGCATATACAGGGCATTGCCCTATCCACCAACTGGGGACGCACCCGGCAGCTCTATAGCCAGAGCCCCTGAAAACCGATTCAGGTGCCAGGAATTTTAAATAAAATAAACTCCCATCACAACATACATTGTAAAACCTCAAATCCTGACAGGTTTTTCTTGAATTTTATATACTTGTTGCCCTTTTTAATATAATTTAACGGTGTTTTGGGACTTTTTTTGCTCAAATTCCAGGTAAGGGTTAGCTTGATTAACTAGAATGTAGACGAAGAAGTTATACAGTTGTAGACAGTAGCTTTATGATTAAAAAAAACAGTCAAATACTGTACTATATAGAAATCAGAATAGACTATAAATGGCAAATAAGCTGAATGAATAATTATTCATCTCTACGACAAGAGTTGAAATTGAAAAACTCATACAAGAAGTGAAACTGAACACCGATAGCTACATGAAGAGAAAAGAAAATTTAATCAATGAAAATTCACACATACTGATTTTTGAAAGTTGTTCGAATCTTCGATTCTTGACAACTAAAAAACATGCTGGTAAAACAAAAAGCAGTAAGACAATGTAATACATATTCAACTGCGCATTTCATTCTTAGCATCACAAAGACAACACTTCTTGTGGCATTTGAGTTTGTTAGTTCTGAGATAGGACTCAATAATTTTATTCACGAAAAGAATTAGACTTAATGCGAGCTGTTACTACTAGAATAGGTAGAACTGTAAAAGTGTCTGAAAAATTCAACTAGCCTAATCCAAGACATTTAAAAGAAGTTTAGGGCTATTGTTGTATTTTTCGCCTTGTACAGTGATAATGAGTAACAAATAATGTACTGTTTTAGTCACCTACCGGAGATAGCTGAAGGTGACCTAATGTTTGCGCTCTGTCCTCCGTCCGTCTGTCAGTCCCGCATCAGTTTTCTGCACTTTTTCCCTAAACCCTAGGAGATATTGATCTGATATTTTGTATGTGAGTCTACCTTACTTGTCCTTAGTGAGTTACAGACCAAGTGTAAGTTTGGTTCCTGTCCACTGATTTTTGACAGAGTTATGGGCCTTGGACTTTGATAATTTTAGTAAAATGTCAGTTTTCCACATTTTTTTCCAAAGTGTTGCAGGTATTGATCTAATATTTTGTATGTGAGTCTACTTTAATGAGTTACAGACCATGATAAAGTTTGGTTCCGGCCCACTGATGTTTGAAAGAGTTTTAGGCCTTGGACTTAGAAAACATATTTTAACATTTTTGCTAGTGTAATAATGCCTTGCCCTGCCGGTAGGGGACTTGGTATTGCCTTTCAATAAGATCCAAACTTGTTGATAATGAAGACAATGAACATGTTTATGATGAACAATAATGGCCTATGAATGTATCTGCTCTACAAGAAAGTTTTATTGAATAAGATGACTGTTATCCAAGTTTTACGTTTATATGTTAGCTGTTATTGACTTAATATACACTGTTAGCTGTTATCACTTATTTGAATTATCTGTTATCTTTTATTGGAAAAATCAATTTGCTGTTAGGCTGTTATGGGAACCCCCCTTGTCCCCCCTCGTTGATGTTATGTGTACTTGCCATTGATTGTTAGAAATCTAATGGTGTAAAAATCTTCGAAATAGGTCCAGATTTACGCGAATCAGAATATTAAAAAAAAATGACAATTGGCCGTTTTAATTTTTTATGCAGTTCATTTTAAAATAGAAATTCTGTAAGTTCCGATCAAGAGCAGATGTTGAAAAAATAGGCTTTAAAAAAGCGGGAAATGCGCAGTCACCTAATGTTTATAACGAATTTGCCGGATATTGCCGGCGAGTCGTATTTTGTGTTTGGAATTCGACTATTTTATCGAGATTCCGTGAAACATGTGCATGCCATTTCGTTAGATTGCCACTATTTCTAACAATAGTTTTATTATAAACAAAACTTAATAAGTTTTTACCAGTTTATTTTTTTTTCAATCTACATTTATTTAATTTTTCAATATATATATATATTCGGCGTCAAAAGTATTTTAGGTTATAGAATTCACATTGGACTACATTCGTCCAAACTTTCAAGGGAGATTTCATATTATAATTATCCTTTTTGGGAAGAATTTTAATGAAACTAAAAAAAATCATTTCGTTTTATTTTTGATTTCCGTTTCCCTCGTTTCTATAAAGTGGCATATACTTGAGTTACATAGTCCAAACTTTATAAAAATTTACACTACTGTTTTGTCCTTTATAAAAGAAAAGTCAAGAGGAGGATAATAGATTCAGAACATGCAATGGATTTTTTAAAGAAAGGGATAGAAATATTGGTATTTTTTCGGCGGGAGCAGAATTTTAATGTTTGAATTTTATAATGTGTGACCACTCTTGTTTCTGTGAAAGACGTCCTCAATGCTGCATTACCCAACAGCTCCTCTTTAAACGCTCAAAGTTCTTTTCAACTTAACTTGCACATGGACAATCAATTACGCATTTATATGTCTCTGGCTTGCACTATTATTGCTAGTGGGAGATATTATTTAAATTTCTCTGTTTCAATTTGCAGATACCCGATTTTTCCGATTAATCATTATTATACATTTGATACATTTTGCGATCGTGATAATGTAAAGCATTTGATTTTTAATAAAATTTTCTCTTTTGTCTTTTGCATTTACCACTACTTAAAATTATAGGATAACTAGCGAAAATTTCAACTCCTCAAATCGATCACATGCCGAGTTCTAATTCAAATTTTTTATCAACATGATAAATTAGCGCGATATGGTAATACTGGCGGCATCGCAGATGGAACGATTGAAGTCGTGTTGTTACTCCTTCTATGGTATTATAGTAATATTTCTAACCCTAGTTAAATTAGACCCTTAATTAAAAACCCTTACCCTAACCATATATTTATGTTTTATAGTTATACTCCCCCCCAATTTGTAAAACCCTAACCGTAGCTATATCTAGCGTCAGTCCTAGCTGTTTATAGCCTTAGCCATAGCTATATGTGTATTTTTTTGTCGTGATAATTCTACCAATAGCTATATATCTGTATTTTTACTGTGATAAACTTAACCCTAGCTATATCTGTATGTTTTACAGTGATAACCCTATATCTGTTCGTTTTATATTGATAACCTTAATCCTAATTATAACTGCAAGTCTGACATTAAAAACCCTATCTACAGTGACAACCTTTACTCTAGCTATACCTGTGAGAACCAATACTCTAGCTATACCTCTATCTGTATGTTTCACAGCGATAATCCAATCTCCGTGTGACAGTGAAAATCGTTACCTTAGATAATACACTTGCAGACTTACCATATCAATAGGTTTTACAGTGTTTATATTAATCATAGCTTCAACATTACTTAACCTCATATCCTAACTCTCGTGAAGCAACACTAACATTGGCTATTTGTTTTTATATATTTTACAGCGTTAACATCACATGGTTAATCTAACCCTTGGCCAGTATTTCTGCATGTGTCAATGTGGATAACCCTAACACTCGCAATAGTTGTATTTTTGTGTTAACCCCAATCCTGGCTACATATTTTTATACTGTTACACTTAACCCCAATCTATTTTATATGCTTTACACCTTGAAGCCTAACCTGTATGTTTTATAATAAGCTCTATCTGATTCAAGCCGAGAAATCTTTGACAAAAACTTGATTCATAGTTAAAAATTAAAGTATCGGAAAATAGGAAGTAGTCATGCGGCATGAAAATTGCTTGTATGCTACAACCAGCAATGTTTAATTTTGTAATGCTTCGATTTTTTTTTCTTTTTTTTTTTGGGGGGGGGGGGGGGGTNTTTTTGTTTGTGTTTTTTGTTTTGTTTTTGATTTTTTGGGGGTTTTCTGTGTGTGTTTATTTTCTTTCTGTTTTTGTTTGTTTGGGTTTTTCTTTTTTAATTATTTTGTGTATGTGTTTGTTTTTGGCTTATTTGTTTGTTTTTTTTTTTATTTTTGTCTTGTTTATGTTTTTGTTTTCATTCGATAAATCAACCCTGGTTCGTCATTACAACTTACTCGGTATATTTAAGGAAATTAGCAAAGTATGACCTTTTTACGATGATTTAGGTAGAATCAGATATCAGTCCTATATAGTTAGTACAGCTTCCTCAGTTGTTTCATATTATATGATTACGAAAACAGAAAAAGTTTTGGTGCTAATGCGGATTGAGAGCTAAGACAAAAATTACCAATCTGTAAAGATAAAACCACAATCCATGCAAGTTTATAAGTTTAGTTTAGTTTTCGTCAGAAGCCTCTGGCTATGTGCTTATATAAACAAGGCCAGGTTCTTTTCGTTTATTTCTATGCACATGGCTGATAATTGTAAAAATATCCATAGTTTTTTAACTCATAAATTTTGAAATATGTCTGAGTACATAAGAAAGGGGAGGTATTAAAAGCATTATGGAATCGGCCCATAAAATTGCAAAAATTATATAGTTATATGATCAGTCACTTGGGAACTGAAAAGTGAGTCATGATGTCACAGTGACGCCATAAACATGCCATATTTAAGGAATTTAGCAAATTATGGCCTTTTTACCCAGATTTAGGTAAAATCAAATTTCAGCAACAACCTAACCATAAAAGATATTTGAAACAAAGAAATATATTTTAAAACATCTTATAACAAAAGACCTTTTGGGTAAGGCCGTTGTTAATAACTAAATAATAATTAGGGGTTGCAAAAACGGGGCAAATTTGGAAGAATTTAAGGATCTTTCTAAACATTATTATGTTGAAGAGCCGTAGCCCTAATAGAAAAACGCTGCAATATACTTGTATTTGGAAAATGCATACAAAACCCACAATCAAAAATTGAAAGCTGAAAACATGGCAACAAAGAAATAAATCTAATTGGACAAAAAAGGATTAACAAAGAAATGAAATCTGACATGACTTACAACACTTAATAAAACTGTATTCTAACAACGGTTTTTACACAACAATTAGATTAGATCATTGAACAGAGAAAATAATGAAAAGATAATCATATGAACAAAAATCTTTGTCATACCAAGAAGTATAATAATTTTTTGGATATTAAGGGGATAAATGAAAATGAAAGCTTGGTCTGTTTTAGTTGTAATAGATAACTTTGTTTTAGTATGTTTGGTTGTAAATGAAGTACAGATATTTTGTTAAAAAGACGGGTCTGGATTGGAACTAAATAATTGATTGGCCATACATATTGTTAAACTAACTCAATGAAAAACTTTGCTGTCAAGGACACAGAAATAGCATGAAGAAAGAAAGGCAAGAGAGCAAGTAGCTTGTTTAAAAGCTTATAGTGAAAACAAAATGTTTCCTACTAAATGAAGTAGTTGATTGTTGGTTCATATTTGCCCTTCCAGCATTGTATTTAAGGCTATTTTATAAATTTCAAACACATTTTATATCTAACAATAATATAATAATAAATAACACTACACTTGTTTTATATGCAAGAGATTGTCAGTGATGGACGGACAGATTGAGGACGGACATTAAACAATATGATGATGTGCTGCTGGGTTTTGTCATTGTGAATTGCTGGATTTATCACTGTAATACACAAGCTGAACTTCCGTCTCTCGGTTTTCCGTCGGCAGAGTTTATTCTCTTCTCCTTTCCCTTTTTTGAATTTGTATTCTGTAGAATAACAATAAATACCATACATTATAAATATATCTATGGATACTTGATATATTCTAAGAATTTATAGTTCTGAAAATTCATATAAAATGGCTATATAGAATCTTTCACAATAAAATAAATTTCTCCATAATTATGTAGAATAAAAAATACGCTTAGATTATTTATAGAATAAAATGGAATTACAATAAATGTTAAACCACCAAAAATTAAAACAAATTTTATCATAAAAGTTTTGTAATTAATGTTCATATAAATTACATATTTTTTTTATTGTAAGTATATATTTAAAACCATTTCAAAATGTTAGTCAATTGGAGTAACAAACAACGCATGCATAATAAATATAACATATTCGATATAAAGTGCATTAAATAAAAAAAAAGTCGAGAATTATGTGTAATGAACTTCATGCAAAAATGTCAATTAAATAAACAAATTATGTAAAACTTAAAACAAACATTAGTTTAAAAGTGTATGTCTTCCAATTCGTTTCTTTAGTTAGTAAAATATTAGTAAAATAGTAAAATGCTCCTGTAAAAACAAATTGGAATTCAAATTTCCCACTTCATTATATTATATAAGATATATTCATTATTTAGTTTTGGGATGTGAGTTAGTATAGATAGTAATGAGTTAGTATAAATCATATACTAATTTGCTACTTGGACTCTTTAATATATCTACAATATATGTATAATTTAAAACATATCGTAACGGTCATTTTGTTAATAAAGTAAGAGGCAATCACCAGGCTCAATTATCATTTAACAACAGTGCACACATAGTGATCTTTCATGACAATAATGCTCATACCCCATTAAATCAGAAGGACTAAAACAGCTCATGAATTCATAACGGCAGAACAAAATTACTCAATCCACGTGTAACACCATTCCCAGTGCAATTGAGAGATTTTCATACAGGTACCAACGAAAAATACCTGCCTTGCATACATGCACACATTAAAAGATCAATTAAAAGGGCAAAAAACTAACAAGAAGTTACCTTGAGCTACATTAAATAAATCGTGTAACAGTGTTGAGTGCCTTTATTAGGTGTTAAATATAGGGCACAATGAAGCAATATTATTTAATGAAAAAACATTGTAAAGCACTTATTTTATTAGTACAACATGTTAAAAATAAATTACATGTACTATCAAATTGCTTTAAAATGAATATACATAATAAGAAAAAGTCATGGAAGATTCCCTGAAATTATAACTTAGTGAATGAAATATCTGGCAGTTTAACATATATAAAGTTCTTCTATCGAGAGTTGCTCTGTCAACTTTTGAATAAATCCATTATTAAACAACATCCTTGTTTACAAAAGACTGATGTAGAGCTGATATTTCTCAGGGAAATTAGTGAAGAAAATAAGAAGCAAGATGTGTTTGTGAAACACTACATATGCCTCCATCAGGGGCAAAATTTGAGCTTTGTGACTTTCACCTTTGACATGACCTAATTGTGTTTGCACTTTAATATACTCCTTGACAAGACCTATATCCTTATTAATTGTGAGAAAGTCTATACAGCTCATTAAAATTATTGCAGTTGGAGTGAACATATGTGTTATGGTCTCATGTTCATTTACTCCGTATCCTTTCGTAAAATATCTAACATACTAGTTCAAAAGTTGTAGCTAAGGCTAAAATTTCGGACATACAAACAGAAAAATATACCCCCGATCCTTGATCCAGGCACATAAAAAGGAACTGGTAAAAATAATGTTATACTGGAAAACACAAAATAATATAATATAATAATCGCAAACGTCATGAAGTATTAAAATCACAGATTAAACATGCTTTGAACTCTCCAAATGCCCGGCATAGTACATGGACTGAAATATTTTTTTGTACGGGTTACAAAACTCTAGGCGTATATGTTGTATTTCTTCCGGCAATTCCAAATAAGTCCTTATGAGAATTTCTCATATACTATCAATCAAAACAAGACTTAAGTATGAAGAAGAGCAATATCTATGAGACCTCTGAAGAAAAGAGACATCAATGATGATAATCTCAGACTTTTTGTCACAAAACTTACATTGCGTAATTTTAAATTCTCTTTTTTGTGACAACTTTTTGTTTTCTTTTTCATCTGTTTTTTTCTTCTTCTTTTTTCCTTATAATAATTGTTGGCATATTAAAATTATCTTCCCTGATTCATAACAAGCAAAACAGAATTATTTTAACTTCAGCCTGTGCAAATGAAAAAGAAAATCGGATCAGAAATTTTAAGATTTCATACAGCCATCATTCATTTCATAAATCTGTAATCTGCAGTACAACTAATTTTGAATTTTTAATGCTTCCAGATGACAAATTTTATATCCGATGGCCATGTACTCTGTTTTATCGGTAATCTTTGATCTCACGAAGCAAATATTTTTCAGTATTTGCTACTTCCCAAATGGCAAAAAGTATCTTATTCCATCTTAGAGACTCTAACCGGATCGTTCAAATTCTTTTACTTATCAATACTAGTCAATTTCACGATTTGTTGAAAATTAACATTCATTTCCAAAATTTGTTCCATTAAATGATTAAGTTAATTACCGATAAAAAGAATACTAGTAATAGAAGTTTTGTTTTTGATACAAGAAATATTGGCTTCAATAATGGACTGGCTCACAAGGGCTCTTCCATTAATTTTCGCCAATATTTCTTGTATTAAAAACAAAACTTCCATTATTCTATATGTAATGACTATATGTTTTTAAAAACATATTTTAGAACAGTACGTTTAGCTATGATATACTTTCAGGTGGCAAAAGTAGCTCAAACATTTGAAATTCATGTCGCTGCAAGATATATTCATCCATTAAATTTGAAAGTTTAAGTCAAAATTTCAGGCAATCCCCTAAAATGAACATAAAACAAAAAACAAAATTATAAATAACAAAATGAAAGAAACATTAAAATAGCAAACACAAACAGAAAGCAACAGTGAGTTTGGTAGCCCTTTTGCGATACACACACGACATAATTATGAACATTCAAAGAAATGATCTCAATAAAAACTCATCTTTAAACTGTAATGACCAGAACAGGTGTTCAAAGAAGAGAAAAATTTAACTAGCCACTGCAATCTCTTGTAAAAGAAGAAATAAATTAGAGCCATTAACCAACTTAAACTACCCACTGCGAATTAGGATCTATTAAAAACTTACACAAGCTAGGCTCTAATGAGGACTACATTTGTAAAACTGTAGCTCTAGGCTAGGATATTGCTCATATTGTTTAAGATAATGGCAACAACTTATAGGAAACATTTTATAAGAAAACCAGTACCTGTCCAGGAATGCATTTGGTAAAAACAATCAGGAAAAACGTAGTTAATATGTTTTCCCATACCGTCTAAAATCACAGACTTTGTATACACGGATCCTCATACTGGTATAATATCTGTTCAATAATATAAAAAAAAACAGTGTTCAGTAATTAGATGTTCAGATTATTTCTAACAATGTCCAGTTCATGTTTGGTTGAGAAGATTTGGGATAGCAGCTGAATTCACATTCATATCTGAGCAATGGTTCTAAATGTAATAAAATACTTTCAAGTCAACTATATGGTCCATTGTGCCATTAAGGCACTTGTAGATATATTGGAGTTTGGATACGATAAAAAAAATAAATCTGGGTACAGACCTATCACGTTACACTAACACAGAAGACTGTTTTTACAATAGGCTTGAATAATGTACAAGAAATGGACTTATACTTTGCTACCTTAGAAATGTCAGAAAGGAAAAATTTAAAAATGAATTAACTGCCTTAATGGTTCTGGGTTCATCAACTGCCATGAATGATATTCCCAAATAGCTAAGTGATATGTCCAATTAATACAATGCACATTAACTGATCTTTGTGCAGACAAATGTTTAAAAGCAAAATGACGGAGCATCATTTGCATTTCTATCTTCATATGGTAAAAGACCCTTGCCTTCTTCTGAATTATGTTGCTTGTCATATACTTTAGCTTGCCAATGTTACTTTACAGAAATTTAAATGGTGGCAGCGCTTATTCACTGTGGCGACAATTTTACTCATCACAAATATATAAATACGACCTGAACTTCAAGCAAATGAAGGACAAAATTTGCATAACTAAGAAATACTTGTTAAAAAACACTGGAAATTAGAAGTTTTTA
Organism: Modiolus philippinarum; assembly: GCA_002080025.1. Classification (NCBI taxonomy): domain Eukaryota; kingdom Metazoa; phylum Mollusca; class Bivalvia; order Mytilida; family Modiolidae; genus Modiolus; species Modiolus philippinarum. Next base: position 83,125 of record MJUU01005860.1, on the reverse strand, counting down.
AGGATTTAAGAATTACAAGATTATTGATAGTTTAATACAAGATTTGCAACAAAATACAATACAGCTACAAAAGAATTGATACCAGTGCAAAAACATAAATAAAATCAGAAAATATGAAAACAAATACTAATACTATATAACTTATTTCCAAAAAATCGTAACGGAAAGGGTTAACAACGCTTATTTCTACAGTATGGATTGTGCCAACATAAGAACTCACAACTCTTTCTGAAGACTTGAAATGCCTGCGGGAACGTGTCTTTGCGTGCCCATTATTATTGACTATATCATTTACCCCCATATAAGGTGCAAGATCAACTGAGGCTAAGGAATCAGCATCACCAGAATTATCATTATCCGGCTGCATTGATAATAGAACACACATCTTAATGTAATTATACATAGGGCGTGAATATAATAAAGAATTTTGTCCGTAGCTATAATATAAAAAAAATGTTTTTTAATGTCTTTTTTCTATCACAAGAACTTTATTTTATTGTTTATGTAATTGAAAATCAATTTGTTTTAAAATATAACAATGATTTTTTTAAAAAAATAAATAACAGAGATACAACATTTACGTATTATGTTTTACAGAATTGCATTCCCCCTACTCTTCATGCAAGAATACAACACAATACCAAAGACACACTTTAAAGATCAGAAATGAAAGACAAAAAAATAGATAAACAATCCAAAAACAAGGTAACAAACAAAAAGTCATCCTATTGGCCTTACTTGAAAATGTTGATGTCCATTAGAAAGGGGTATATCCTTGAAGTGGTGTTTAGAAACCTTATGGTAAGAAACGATGCCATTATTTTTGTCAGCCTCTGCTGCTAAAATAGACTCATCCTCGCCAAATATGTACAAGCTGACAATGTCATCATCATTTTTGTTATATGTCTTTTCCTGGAATGAAATGTTTTTTAGAATGACGAAATAGGTTGGGTTCATGCTATTATTCAATAGTTTTATTACGATAAGAATGTACACATAATGAACGAAAGTGTATAAATAATTTGCCATTTCAGAGACTGAGGAATTGTGGGTACAGAGATTGTCTTTCAATTTTTGGTGTACGAACAATCAATTTTTAACCAATGACGTTATGTTATTTACGTTCTTGACCAATTAAAATATTTTGGTGTATGGTCTACCCACAATCCTTTAGTTTCTGAAACGGCGAATTCAAAACTGGTCTGACTTCCAAATTAAAAGTGAAGGGATATGGAGTAAATGCACATTAGACAAGACTAGATTTGTACAAATACACGGTGAAATGAAGCCATGGAACAACGCTTTTTTATTGTTCCACTTGAAGCTACCATGGGGACTTCCAAAATAAGCTTTACTCGTACCCCCACAGTAATTCAAAGACGAACATTAGCAAAGGTTTGAGCGGATTTCATTACAGAAACCCATGTGCTTACCCCTTTAACGCGTGCCCCTTATAGTTAAGGTATTTATAGGGTTTGAGACATAAAAAAAAAATTGACCTGACATTCAAATATCTTTATTTGATTTGAAAAGAGGATGTCATTATATTTAACCTGATATTACCGTTAAGTTTTGACCTGAACTTTACAGACACACCATAATATTTGTAACTATTAAATTTTTGCATTTGTTTCTATTTTCTCCAAAATTGATAAAGCACGATACTGATGTTGATTGGTGTTTTTTATCCACACAAGTCTACATCCAAATTAGATATACAAAGTATCTTTTGGTTGTAAGCATTTAGCTAACTAAATAAAATGATAAAACAATTTTGAAACTTCTATACTCGATAATATTCTACACGACTTTGATGGTTTGATGAGCAGACAAAAGACATGAGTTTTAAGGTATTGCTACAAGTTTTACTTAATTTAGGTAAGTTCATTGCAGATCTGCAATACTGTAAAATGTTATAACCAGAAAATCTGACATAAATGCTATTCCTTTCTATACAGGATAATAATATCTTGCATATGAAGTCTTGACTTTCATTTGTTACTGTTAATTTTCAAATTTCTATTAAATATATGCTTTAAGTAGACATTATTAGTTAAACTCGGATACTTATGCATATTTTAATAGTAAGAAAACATATACACTATATTTTCACAATAGTTACAATATCTTGTGCGACTTCAAAAATAGAAATGATCTGTCAACAGAAAAATTGGAGCAAAAACAGTAAGTCCATCTTTACTTGAATCAACACAAGAGTAACACTGGCATATTTTCTTAATCTTTATTTCCAAGACAAGGATACTTTTTGTTTTGCATATCATAATTCCCTGCCTACCTGAAAGGATGTTCAGATCAAAAAACATTGAATCAACATACGAGTAACACTGGTATATTATTATCTTTTTTTTTCCCAAGACAAGATACTTTTTTGCTTATCATAATTCCCTCCCTACCTGAAAGGATGTTCATATCACATAAGTTGTCGGAATGCGCATATGCAGGAAAAAAAATAACAGTAACTTTTTTGTATTTTTGTTATCAATAAACATAATGTTATAATCAGAGGAGGTGTTGTATTTAGGTCTCCATAAAAAATGACCAGTATATTTCATAATAATTATACACTTTCGTTCATTACATACAATGAGAATGAGCATTACACCAGCCTTATCAGAAAATAGAATGTTATGAATATCAGAACATTGAAGGTTTGGAGAATTTTGACAACAACAGGAAAAGAGTTGTCAGTTCTTTAAGACAATATACAATATAAACTGAGCACAAATATTAAATTAAAATGAATAACTAATAAAAATACTAGAGTGCAGATAAGGTTAATTTTTCATTTTTTTTAAAAAGGATAAAAAACAACAATAAAAGATAAGACTGTTTAATGCCAAGACAAGAGAGTTTAATAGATGAAATATGATAAGTGATATATGTCAATAGCTTACAGCAGATTTTGTCTCTCGAACATATTTTTGACCCTGCAAAACCTGAAATTTGTAATAGAAATATACATGAAAATAAAAGATGATACATAAAGACATGTTTATAATTTAATAGAGAATACCCTTGATCTTCCAACATTAATGGGTTAAAACACATGAAGCATACAAACTTTTACTAAAACCTTGAATTCTAAAATCATCTAGAGAGGACATCGTAGTTAATACTTGTAAATAAACCAAAGATTATAAAGATAAATTTCCAAATAATTTCTGAATAAACAACCAAAAATAATAAATCCAGAATACAATATAAGGATCTCATACAGACGGAGGAAAAAAAGACCAAAGGAACAGAACATAATACAAACGCAATAAGAAAATAAAGCACAAACAGTGTGAGCCCCTAAAAAACAATCCCAGAACTTAAAATCAATGCCCCAATATAGCAATCATCTGGCTGAACAGATTCAACCCACAAGTGATAAACTATACACAAGAATTCAGTTATTATAGACAACCATCTCTTCAATTAATTAATTTCAGGAACCTCATAAACTCTGCTAGTAAATCACTGTACCAAACAAAATTAATGATTCCCCAATGTCACAAAAATTATACCAGTATGATAATGGATAACAGAAAAAAGGCAGAGCTCTGACAAATAAAGGACTGCACAAAAACATCAAACCACAACTAAATTTATTCCTATATTGTTAAAATATCCATGGATAGCAAACCATCAAATATATATTAGAAAAAGTGCATAAAACTTAGAGTTAACAAACAGACAGTTACAGTATATACCATGAAAAGGATAATTATACCACTACATAGGACTATTAAATACATTATACATGTGTATGTGAGTGTACTTGTATAAATATATAATTTGTCTCCCAAGAATACACAGCGCAACTACAAAGTCAAAAAAAAGTTTCTGATATTCTTTAAAAACAAAGAGTTGACAAGAACTAAAAAATGAATTGGAGCTTTTTTCAGATGTTACAAATAAAAAATAAAGTTTGGATCTTTTTTATGATAAAATTTAAATAACTCTTTGTTTTTCCCAGAACATCAGTAATCAGATGTTAGTTATGTAGCACAGACACGTCACACATATACATACAATATGTGTTAGATCTGTGGTTTGTCTTGTCACCGGGCTAGGATTAGGTTTAACTGGATTCAACATCTACAAATATCAATACAAAATTAAAAACACTTATAAAATGTTTATGTAAAACAAAGCAGCGAGTAGACTGAAGTGAACAGAACAGGCATTTAAAAGTTGATATTTCGAAATCAATCCATTTCTTTATCAAAACACAATAAAAACACATTTAAAAGTTGATATTTCGAAACATATCTGGTACTTTATCAAATCAAATACGGATAGGTTTTGAAATATCAACTTTTAAATGTGTGTACTGTTCACTTCAGACTACTGCTTTGTTTTATTATTAAATAGTAAATAGTAAAAAGTATATATTAAAATCATTACATCGAATGATTAAGGAAAGATCTAGGCATTGGTAACTCCCGGGGTAATCCATGAAGTATATATCTTTTTAGATCCAGTATGTTGGGAATGTTGATGTTGTTTCTTTCTTTTCAATTAGTTATATATATATAAGTTAATCCATAACTTGTTATACCACATGTAGTAACTGCAATTTTGCAATATTAAAATGGCCCCTTCCAATTATTATACAGAATTTAAATTGGAAAAATAACATCTTTCATTTAGTATCTATTCCTGAAATGATTTTTTCCACTTTTATTAAAATTCAAGAAAATAACAAACTAACATGAGTTATTTATTATTTCATCCACTATTTTTTCACTAATTCACAAACTAACATGAGTTATTTATTATTTCATCCACTATTTTTTCACTAATTCACTATCATTTCTTCAAACACAAGTTACTGCTAAATTCACCTTTCTGTTATTAATCTACAAGTAATTTATTCCTAAATTCATATTCAGTAATTCACTTAGAAGTTATTCTAATGCAAAATTCTCCTTCACTAATTCACCTACAAATTATTCATAAATTCACCCACATTAATTCACTTACAAGTTTTTCTTAATTGACCTACAGTAATTCATATAAATTTATAGCAATTTATCCTAAATTCACCTTCAGTAATTCACCTACATGAAATTTAACAATTAAAAAACAATTTCTACACAAATTAAGATTAATTTGTAGCAAAAATTATATAAAAAAAATAAATAAAAGCAAATGATATATCAAAGTTTATTGTTAGATGCTAACGGCATTTTCATTATTTTCCTGATTATTAAATAAATACACAATTCTGACAATGGAAATATGCAATTCTGATAAAGCACATGGTGAAAATAAATAAACAAACCAAATAAAAATATAATATATAATTGAAAGGATATTAGGTTAATAAAATGTGAATTTAATACAGGTACCAGCCACAAACTGATATTTGGTCTAGTAAAGAGGATAATAAACTCATTATGACAATGAATAAGACCTGTATATAACTTGTACCAACAATAGCAATAAACAAACTTTTGCTTTTTTATTTTGTTACAAAATTTATGCCTTGATGCAAATAAGAAATTTTTTTAAAACTTAGATTTTACTTCAATACTTTATTGTAAATTAAGTTAAAACTAATGAATTGAAATAAAATAAAGGGCTACACCAAGCGCAGCATGTCGACCACTGAAATTTGAGCAGGTGTAATTCAAAATAAATGTGGACACAGTAACGAGTTGATACAGGCATTAGATGGATACAATAAGGAGCTGAACATACAGTAGGGAAAATAAAAATCAGCACTTTTGATCCCTTGTTGATCAGAAATGGTAAGAGCTATGAAAAGTTTGTTGACTTCCAACTAAAAGCCTACATCAAAAGAAACACAAAGAAAAAATCTGATGTAAATAAAAATTTTAGATTATTTGAACAACTGTAATTTTGGCCCTGTTTGGCCCCTTAGAAACAGTAATAGATACATCAAATATGTCACATACTACTTAAACCTAATGTTAAAAGGAATAAAAAAAAAAATTTCCCATCAAAATCTGACGAAAAATAAAAAATTCACATATTTCTAAAAATAGCAATTTTGGCCCCTTTGACCCTTAAAAGATTGGAAATGGTAAGAGCTACACCAAATCTGTTGCAATACTACTGAAAGCTTACAACAAGAGGAACCCAAAGAAAAAAAACTTTCAAAATCCGATGGAAAATAAAAGTGTAGGTATAATCTGCATGTTAGCAATTTTGGCCCCATTTGGCCCCTCACAGCTCAGAAATAAAGCAAGTTATCAAAAATCTGAAGATGCAGTGCTATATTAGTTTTTCATAAGGAATCCATTGGAAATAAAGGGCTACAACGAGCGCAGCATGATACCACCACAGCATGTCGAACACTGAAATTTAAACAAGTACAATTCAAAATGAACGAGAACACAGTATAAAGCTTGATACCATAATACAATGGACACAATAAGGAGCTTGAACAAGTGATCCAAAGAAAAAAAAACATCGAAATCTGATAAAAAAATAAAGATTTGAAATATAAAGGAAAATTGCAATTTGGCCTCTTTGACCCCTTGTAGCTTGGAAACGGTAAGAGCTATGCCAAATCGGTTGACATACTACTGAAAGCTTATATCAAAAGGAATCCAAAGAAAAATCCCATCGAAATCTGATGAAAAATAAAAATTTTAGGTAATCTGCAAATTTGCAATTTTGTCCCCATTTGGCCCCTAATAGCTCGAAAAAGAAACAATTTGTTAAAAAATCTGATGATGCAGCTCTATGTTTCAAATAGAGTCTATTGCAAAAACTGCATTGAAATTGGAGTAAAATTTAAAAAATAAAATTTTTGAAAATTGCCCCTTTTGGGCCCCATTTATCTAGTGAACGGTACATGCCATGTCAAATCCGTTGACATACCACTAATAAGAAATTCAATTAGGAACACACTGAAAGAAACCACATCAAAATCCAATAACTAATAAATATTCTACAGCCAAATATGTGAAAACACCCAATTTTCCCCTTTTATGTCCCTTTTTTAAAAATGAGAGGGGCCAAAACAACAAAAACCCACCCTAGCCTTCCTTTTGTGCCAAGAAATACTGTGGTAAAATTTCATAAGGATTGGTCAACTGGAACTTAAGTTATTGACCAAAATCAATAGTGTCTACAGACGAAGACGAAGCCAGCCAACGTTGACGACAACGAAGACAGCGCCATACCATTATACGACCTCAATTTTTTTGCAGTCGTATAAAAACTGCATCAAAATCGGATTAAAAATTTTAAAAAATAAAATTTTTGAAATTCATCCCTTTTGGGCCCATTTATCTCAAGAACGGTACATGCGATGTGAAATCCGTTGACATACTCCAGATTGGAATTTCCTATGCATCACTCTGAAAGAAACCCCATCAAAATCCAATAAATAATAAAGATTCTACAGCAATATATGTGAAAACACCCAATTCATCCCTTTTTGGCCCCTTTTTTAAAAACGGCTGGGGTCACAATGACCAAAACTTATCAAAGCCTTCCTTTCGAGCCAAAGAACACTGTGTCTAAATTTCATAAGGATTGATCAACTAGAATTAAAGTTATTGACAAAATTAAAAATCAGTAAACGCACCAAAGGTGCGAAAGCCGAGTTGCGAACATTTGTTATATTCATAAGTACATCATCGGATAGGTAAATACTTACATATCAGCATATACCGGTAAATTCTTTAATTTAACCAGAGATTAATAATGGAACTTTTGAGGAAGTTTGACTTTGTCCTAACTTGACTTAAAGTCAAAACATTCCAAGTTCCTTTCCAAAAAAAACTTTCAGGCAGGGGTTCTCCCTTAAAGTCTAGTTTTTTATTTTATTATTGCTGAAATTGAAAGTGTGTATCAGGATACCTTTTTTCTAATAATTTCAGTTTTCTAGTTTGGTATACATAGCAACCAAAATCTCCACTATCCATTGCAACTTATTTCAGACCACCTCTCAAAAAAAATTTGGGCAGGGGTTCCCCTTATAATCCAGGTTACATACATATTGCTGAAATCAAAACATTCCAAGCCCCCCCCCCCCTTTTCAAAAAAAAAAAAAAAATGGCTGAAATTCCCCTTATAATCTAGTTTATACACATTTCTGAAATTGTGAAGCAGAATTTTTTTTTGAAAGATTCAGTGTTCTGGTTTGGTTTTCATGGCAACTAAAAGCTCCACTATCCATTACAACCAATTTCAGACCACCATCCAAAAAAAAATTGAGCAGGGGTTTCCCTTATAATCCAGGTTATACATGTTGCTGAAATCAGTTTTAAAACATTCCAAGTCCCCCTTTCAAAATAAAGATTTGGCAGGGGTTCCCCTTATAATCTAGTTTATACAAATATCTAAATTGCAAAGAAAATATGTAGCAGAATACTGTTTTTCTAAGATTCAATCTTCTGGTTCGGTTTCCATGGCAACTGAAAGCTCCACTATCCATTAAAACACATTTCAGACCACCATTCAAAAATAATTTGGGAAGGGGTTCCCCTTATAATCCAGGTAATATGTATTGCTGAAATCAAAACATTCCGAGTCCCCCTTTCATAAAAAAAATTTGGCAGGGGTTCCCCTTATAATCTAATTTATATTGTGACGGAAAATATGTAGCAGAACCCTTTTTTTCAAAAGATTCAGTGTTCTGGTTTGGTTTCCATTGCAACTGAAAGCTCCACTATCCATTACAACCCATTTCAGACCACCATTCAAAAACAATTTGAGCAGGGGTTCCCCTTATACTTCAGGTAATATGTATTTCTGAAATCAATAATTTACAAAAAATCTGAATACACAAATGTATTTTTTTTCATCTAAAATTTTATTTTTACTGGACATTGAAAAAAACATTTAGTAATATTGAACACTTCTTCATATTGAATTAATTACCTCCCTTAGTTTTATTACCTCCCTTTTTTTAATTCTGACTTTTCATTCTATCTAATTTGTAAGTTATTGACACCCAAAAAAAGTGTGTTGGTAAACATAATTAGAACTATAAAATGAATTTACATGTTCTAGCAGTATAAAAACTACTTTTGTATGAACAATAAAATTTTTTTTTAGCTATTTTTGTTATCAAACAAGAGCTGTTGCCAAATGGCAGCCAAATATAACCCCCGCTCATTGAACCCTGAATTGATATGGCAAGTGCAAATTTAAGATGGTGTGGACACATTACAGGTGTGGAAACAGTACAAGTTTGGAAACAATAGAAGTATGGACACAATGATATAATCTTCAAGAAAGAACTTTTCACAAGGGTTCCAATGAAAATACTCTGTCGAAATCAGACAAATATAAAACTCACCCCTTTTTTTTAGCCTATTTGACATTTCACAAAAGAATCATTATAGAGAAATTTCATTACAACACTTTGAAAACAACTTTTCAAGAGGATTACGATGAAAAAGTGTGCAGTGATCTCTCACAGCTTGACTTCACAATATCTATGCTTTAAGTTATTTCTTAGAAAAAAAATCATTTCAAAGATATCAACAAAAGTCACACTCAAATTATCTCCCCTTCCTGGTTTCATGCAATAATTGCATTCCTTAATGCACCTCTCAACATAGTATCCTTCCTTTGCCTAAAGTTTCTTTAAAATCCTTCAAGTGATTTTAGAGGAGTTGCGCTTACTAGGTAACCCATACATAGGAAATCAATGAAAAGTCAAAGTTGAATTATCTCCCCTTCCTGGTTACGGACAATAATTATATTCCTTCATGCACATC
>MJUU01005860.1:50363-70631 GCA_002080025.1 Modiolus philippinarum | reverse complement strand
GATCTTTTTCAAATAAAACATGTGAAAAATATTTTATTGAATATATAAGGTAACGAACTGATAATATTAACAAAGAAAACGATGTTTGTACATCCTGAACAGTGTTCTTGAAATAATTATTGTAATTTCCTTTCAAATCAATCAACTTTGATTTTTTTCATCAGACGATTTTTTAAGATGGTCGAAAAATTGAAGATATCAAAATTTTGACTTTTCTGAAAAAATGAAAAGTGTCGAAAATTTTGGCCGTCGAATAAATCGAGACAAGACGGTACCAAATATTATCAACCTACCATTCTAGTTATTGAGAAATGGACTTAAGCAGAAAAACTTCACATGGCCACTAGACCGTGAAATTGAGGTCAAGGACAAAAGTCACCTGCCAGACTGACATGTACTACCCAAGACCAACCTACATACCAAATATTATCAACCTACCACTTCTAGTTATTGAGAACAGGACTTAAGCAGAAAAACTTAACGTGGCCACTAGACCGTGAAATTGAGGTCAAGGACAAAAGTCACCTGCCAGACTGACATGTACTACCCAAGACCAACCTACATACCAAATATTATCAACCTACCACTTCTAGTTATTGAGAAATGGACTTAAGCAGAAAAACTTAACGTGGCCACTAGACCGTGAAATTGAGGTCAAGGTCACATATCGTTATGTCCGTCAGGTAGCACTTGATTAGTACTACCACTGGACAAAATATGATGTTCCTACATCAAAGGGTTTTCAAAATATTCTGCATTTAGTAAAAGTTCACGCCGTCGCCGTCGTCATACTTTGCACGCATATGTCTCGCTTTCGCGACTTTCGTCGCGGGCGGGACAAAAATGGAGACAACAGGTCATAGAAAGGAAAAACAAAGCAATGGGATAACCAAAAATGTGACTAATTTGACACACTACTCTACTACCATCCAAATATGTCAGAATATACATGATGTTGGAAGGCATTTTGTTCTGGGACCAAAACATGATGTCAGAATGACAGGATGTTGGAAAATTCAGGTGATGGATCCTACTGTTGCAATACATTTCCTAACTTCTCCATTTTAACTGTGAACCTTTAATTACCCCTTTGGTGCCTTTACCTGTTAGACAAATACCAATCTGACAGAAGCACCTTGAAAATCTAAAAACACTACACACTGTAAATAAGAATTAGAACATGTGATTAACCAAAAACATGTCCAAACATTTTGTCTATTTCTAAAACCCTAAAATAATTTTTGGCTATGGAAAATCTGACCAACAGTTGAAAAGTTATCCAAAACAAACAATACACCAAGAACAGAACAACAAAATTTGTGAATGTATAAAGGATATAGCATTTCATCCAAATTATTTAGATTCTGCTGAGAACACATTTATAAGAACCTCCCACCAAAATTTCAAGAAAGTTTGTCTAATCAAATGAAAAATAAAGTTCATCACATTTTCAGGGGACATAACTGTTGTAAAAAAGTCTACTTAACCACAACAACCTCACAATTCTGCAGAAAGAAACCATTGCAAATGAAGACAATTAAATTTTGTTAAATGTGCTAGCTGGACAAATCACAGTTCTGTATTACCTACCAAACCTTATGGCAAGGGAAAATATGCATCCTTCAAATTAAACTTTTTTTTTTCTTAAAGGATATATCATTTGGCCACTCCATTCAATCAATCTATTACCAAACATTTGAGCAAGAGCAAACCAGCAAAATTTTTACCATGCATATGCAAAATCTAATGTAAGGAGGAATAAAGATTGTTAAATCATTTATGTTCTTTGATTTGTAGAAAATGGGGAAAATATTTAGTTTTAAATTTTATTCATTGACAAAAGAAAATTATGAATCAAGGTTATTATTTTTTATAAGTTAAAAATCATAATTAATCTAAAAAAAATTGTATTCATTTTAAATTAAAATAAGCAAGTTTGTTGAAGAACATTTAATTACTGTGGAAGTACTTTTATTCGTGGACATCAATTTTCGTGGTTTAAATAAATATCAATATTTCGTGGGTACTTAAATTCGTGGTTTCAAATTTCATATATTAAAATTCTATGGAAAATGCATTTCGTTGGGAACTTAATTTCGTGGTATGAGCAAACCACGAAATCCACGAAAACTGGAACCCCACGAACAATAGTACTTTCTCAGTAATTTGGTTGTGGCTTTTAAGGTGTACATGATAAGATATCTAACACTCCTTCAATAAAGGAAATATATAATGACTAATTCTGTAGATTAAGAATATTTTTACCGAATTAAGGAGATGAACTCTTGTCCTAAGTCGTGTACCCGTACTATATGCCACTGCTGACACTGCCCTATAGAAAGCCTCAAATTCTTTTTCTTCTTCAGGCTTTTTACTCCATTCTTCACAAATTTGCTATAAACATAGAAAAAAGTTAAGATGGGATGTACATTTTAAGTCATTTTATTCAACATATGTTGACTATAATAAACAATGAGAGGATATGGAGTAAATGCACATGAGAAAAAGTCTCCACAAATACATGGTAGAACCAAGCAAAGGAACAATTGTCATTGTTGTTCTTCGTCTTGAAGTCACCATGAGGCCTTCAACAATGATACCTCATGGTAAGTTCAAGTTGACCCCTACTACCAGTTTGAGCAGAATTCTTTAGTACAAACAATAGAAAAAAGAAGGGAAATGGGAAGTAATAACAACTAAAAGCCACCATAACATCTTCAATGAACGGTGAGGTAACCCCATCTTTTGCATCTTTTGTTAATAAAATGGGAAGATTTTGAAAAAGCTTAAGAAATGGACAACTTTTAACCATCATTCAGATTCAGATAAGTTAATATAGGGGGGGTCTGGATAATGGGATACAATGTTTTTCAGCTCAGGATTTTAATGATTTAAGCCATGGATAACGAGAAGTAAATTCACCAGGAATCGGGATTTCATCAGTCTTTAAGCTTCTTTTTAGTTAGGGATTTTAGAATTTAGCAAAAATAAAGTCAGGATCCTGGGATGAAACCCCCTCCAGCTCCCCATCATTTTTACTTCTCTTCAAATATTCATTAATTTAAATAGAGAGCTTCACACAGTGCAGCAGGTCAAGACAGAAAATGACTATGGATCTACTACAGTGACTTTTTTTCCATATCCTAAGGAAAGACCTTACTTCAAGAAGAATACACAAAAACAAAGCCTGTTAAAATCCAATACAAACTAAAAAAATAAAAAACTTTTGATCTTTTTTTGTAAATTTTGGCCCCTTTTGCTCCTTATAAAGCAGAAATGGTGTAATCTTCACATAGAATAGGAGGAATCTTACAACGTATCTATCATATACCAAGTTAGGAAAGGAAAGGACAAAAGATAATTGTAAACACCAGTATCAAAATGTCACCTGTAGAAACTGTCAAAAATGTGACAATAATAATTTACTTGCAGACAATTACAGATATAGATGAACAGATGGACGCATGAGATAAATGCAGTATGCCCTACTCTCAAACAAATGAAACAAACTTGTTTTGTTATTCTCCATTTTGAATTCATCTTGTAGTTATATTTGCTAATTGATGATACTTGCCTGCATTCTCCTCTCTTTATGTTGAAGACGCTCATATTTACGTTGTAACAAAACTACTTCTGTTTTCAGATGTGACTGGTCTGACATTGTTTCTGCGCTAAATATAGTACCTCTGCGAACAGAATGTTGAGGATGTTGGTCCATAGAATCCCTCTGCCGGAGTTCCTAATAAAGAGACAAATATAAAAATATGAGGTCAATAGAAAACTAAATTACTGCATAGATTTAATAATCCTGCAAAGATAAAACTGGAAATTATAATTTGAGTAAATTCAAAAAAGAAACATTTTGATCCTGCTTTTATAGGCCATAATTGATATAATATTGGTTTTTGTAAAAAATTTTGTGTTGAAACATAATTGTTCAAACTTTGCACATTTTTTTTATAAATAATTGTTTACATATAAAAAATAAAAATTATGAGTGACTGTTGATATAGGGGAAATAAATTGTGAAACACAAATTTCTCTAGTGATTTCTATATGAAATTTTATCAAATTGTCTCCTTTGCTCATTTTTGTTTTCCTTAGAATCTTGCACCAGATTAATAGCTCTTTAATTGTATTTAAGTGCATCTTTTTCAATGAAAATGTTGTAAAAGGGATATGAAACTAAGAATTTTAAATAGTTTGGAAGTGTTTTTTTTATATTTTGTATTTATTTTGCAGACTATCAAAATGTTTGAGACCACAAGAGTGGACCCTAATAGATGTCTCGCCCATCCCTGCTTGTTGCTAAAACAGTCAAGTACTACTCAAGAGCAACCTACCAGCCAAATATTATAACCATACCACTTACAGTAATAAAGAAACTATTGTAATCAGAAACACTCAACTTTGTTCACTAGACAATGAAACTGAGGTCAAGGTCAAAAGTCATATATGGCAGACTGACATGTACTAACCAAAATCGAGCCATATACCAAATGTCATTGACCTACAGCTTGTAGCTATTGAGAAACAGGCTTAAGCAAAAAATCTTCACCTGGTCACTGGACCATGAAATTGAGGTCAAGGTCAAGAGCCATATGGCAGACTGACATATACTAACCAAGACCAAGCTATATACCAAATATCATTGACCTATGGCTTGTAGTTATTGAGAAACAGACTTAAGCAAAAATCTTAACCTGGTCACTGGTCCGTGAAATTGAGGTCAAGGTCAAAAGCCATATGGCAGACTGACATGTTCTAACCAAGACCAAGCTATATATCAAATATCATTGACCTATGGCTTGTAGTTATTGAGAAACAGACTTAACCAAAAAACTTAACCTGGACACTGGACTGTGAAAGAAATTTGAGGTCAAGGTCAAAAGCCATATGGCAGACTGACATGTACTAACCAAGACCAAGCTATATACCAAATATCATTGACCTATGGCTTGTAGTTATTGAGAAACAGACTTAAGCAAAAAAACTTAATCTGGTCACTGGACCGTGAAATTGAGGTCAAGGTCCAAAGCCATATAGGAGACTGACATGTACTAACAAAGACCAAGCTATATACCAAATATCAGTTCCTATGGCTGGTATTTATTGAGAAACAGACTTAAGCAAAAAAAACTTAACCTGGTCACTGGACTGTGGGATTGAGGTCAAGGTCAAAAGCCATATGGCAGACTGACATGTACTAACCAAGACCAAGCTATATACCAAATATCATTGACTTCTAGCTTGTAGTTATTGAGAAATGGACTCAAGCAAAAAAACTTAACCTGGTCACTGGACCGCGAAATATAGGTCAAGGTCACATGATTTTGGGTCCAACAGATAGGGTTTGCCGTAAGCTACCTATGGACCAAATATAAAGTTCCGAAATCAAAGGCTTCTATATAATAACTTGAATTAACGCCGCCGTCGCCGTCATACTTTGCACGCCTATGTCTCGCTTTCCGCGACTTTCGTCGCGGGCGAGACAAAAATGAACAAACATTTGACAAGTATGGTGGGACACCCTATAGGTCACAAATTATATCATCCTTTTTTTCCTGTTATAAAATTATTATCCACTCAAAGAATCATGAAAAGCAAAAAAGCAGATTTACATACATAAGATTAAGATTGAAGTGCTAAACTCAATTTCAAATCAAATTCAATTAGTCTGTGTAATTTCATATTATTGACTAGTGGTGAAAAGTGCGAGTTATAACACAAGTATTGATGAGTTGTTTAAGCTTCATTAGGCTGCAAGAGCCTTAAGTTCACTTCTCATCTGATAAAGTGTTTTATAAGCATCACTAATTTCAATGCTGTAAAGCATTACTTATGGCAATGCTTTTTGTAACAACAATATTTTATTTTTCTTCATCTTTTTTTAAATTTTGTTAGATCTGCTCACACCAATTTGCTATTTTTATTCCATCCTTATGAAAAATTCTCAAAGGTATTCTTTATAATTTGGACATAAATTGACGGATGCAAAATAAATAACAAAATACCAAAGTAATTGATCAAAACTCATCTTCATGTTTTCACTTATCAGCCACTTTCAAAAAATTTGCAAACGGTTCCTTTTATAAATGTTACAAAAAATTCAAAATACAAATGTACTGAAAATAAAATTTAACTCCATTTATATTAAATGCATGGATGCCATAATTTTGGTTTTACCTAAATAAATATAGCCATGCTTAAAATGACTTTCCATATATTATTCTGAAAATATTTGCCTAATTTAGCTACATCAGAGATTATCAATATATTTTTTATATAGGGTCAAAAGGTTAAACTAAGTTCTTTGTCAAAACCATTGCTTTTGACAAATAATGACAAGATATGTAAATTTGACCAGAAGCTTCCACAGTGTCATATGCTCACCTCTAGTAAAATTGATCTGCACCAAAAAAAATCCCATCTTGAAACCTGTAGAGGATTTTTTCCAGACAAATGGGGTACCATGTTGGCACTCTCTGGACCCCTGAAATATTATTTTTGGTCCCAATGCACCTTGAAAATAATAACTTTTTAACAAAAATCTCTTGAAGCAAAATAAACTGACAGGTGTTTTAGAACTTATTGTTAAGGCTCACCAGGAGCTCCAAAAAGGTTGGGAGGGGCTGTGAGTGGGGCTACCTTTCTAAACAAAGAGAAGTCAAGCTGTATCTAAATCTAAATGAAGGAAAGGGTATGTGATAGTTGTACACATGTACTAAATTCAAATATGCATTTAGTACAGGCCCATTTGGGCATTAAAAAGTAAGCATGATATACTATATTATGTATCAATTCATGTTCCTCCAACATACTGCATACATAAGATTTTTTTTAGTTTCCGAAAAAAAGCTCACAATTAAGAACAAAATAATTAGATTTGCAAACATAATCAGTTTGAAACATCACAAGCAAACATCAAATACCTGTGCTCGTAAATCCTGAAAGTACAAAATATCTAAAAATCTAAGGAAAAAAATATGCAAAGAAAAAATATTTAGATATTTCAATCACCTGTATTGTAATAAAAGTATTCTACAAATCAGGTTTGTCTTAAAATAATTATTCATCAATTTATCTCCCTTGCATAATTTCTGTTTTCCTTTAAAACCAGCACAAGTTCTAGCTTTTTAGTGCATCTTTTCAATGAAAATATTGTTAAGGGGATAAGGGAACAAAGAATTTAAGATACCTTGTAAGGGCTGTTCCAGAAATAATTGTATTGGGGTCGGAAGCCACTTTAAATAAAATTTGATGGGTTGTGGGTATATTAGAGACTTGCACTGAAGAAACAATGACACAAAGGAATTAAAATTCTATGCATGGTGGGTCCTTTTAAAGAGTGTCTTCTGACCCCCATACAATTAATTAATTCTGGAACAACCCTAACTATTTTAACAAAATAATTAGTTTGCTAACTTTCTAAATGTTTGAAAACTAAATGAACAAGACCAATTACATGTCTGGACCTGCGTCACCATTACTCATGTTCAACTTAGAAAGTGTTTTTTTTTTCAATCTAACAGAATGTCATGTATAGGTTTACCAATTGAAACAAGTATTCATTTACCTTATTATCAAAAATTCTTCAAATGCAAGTTATAATTGAGATTATATTAAGTTCAACCCTATTACTGTAATAGACAAAAAAGAAGAAAAAAACCAAAACTAAATGTACAAAGTTGAACAAAGCATAAAATGAAAATAGTCCATATCAATTCAGCAAAGGTGAAAACCATACCCGAGTTTCAAATAAACACATACTTTGAATCTTTATGAGAAAATATATGAAAGCAATGCAAAAAGACAAACTCAGTACTGTAATGTTAAAATTTAATCAATTTAATGAAAAAATTACTAAGTTCAACAATGGATAAATTCGACAATTTTTATCCAAATCTCACCAAAAGGGGAGGTGCACATCTTCAATGTGTTCAGAACAACTGTGCAAAGTTTCAAAAGCATCAGGTATAAGGTGTCAGAGTTTCAGATTACACAAAACTCAGTACCATAATGTTAATATTTGATGAAAAAATGACTAAGTTCAACAATGGATAATTTCCACAATTATTTCCAAATCTCACCAAAAGAGGAGGTGCACATCTTCAATGTGTTCAGAACAACTGTGCAAAGTTTCAAAAGTATCGGGTTAGAGGTGTCTGAGTTTAAGATTACACAAACTTGGTACCCCCAAAGCGTGACGGACGGATGGACGGAGTCAAGCGGCTCCTAGACCTGCGGTGACCGTTGGTAACGCAGGTAAAAACAAATGAACAAAAAAGGCAGAAATAATACTCTGCAAGTACCTTGTCTTATTATTGCCAAAAATATAATTGCTTTGATCATCAATATAATGTACCAAATGGAAACATGCTATTTCAGCGTGAGTGGTTACAATGCCCAGTTATAAACTCATTGATAGCTCCAGCTGACAAGAGTTAAAACAGGGTATCAAAAATAAAGTAGCACAAATTACATCAAAATACTTGCCAATGCTTTTAAATTTAGAAAGATTATAGGCACTTTGTTTAGATATATAATTCAAACAGTTCTTACTTAAAACTGGATAACACATTGTTGCTATTGTCACAAAGAAGTACTTATACAAATAGCAAAACAAAACATGACAAATTTATGATAATTTTTGCACTTGAAAGAAAAACTTAAGTTTTTTGGAAAAATTCAATATACCCTATTCGGCCGAATCAGCGCCCAGGGCACTTAGAAAATTCAAAAACGGGGGCGCTTAAATGAATTGGCAAATAAAACCGGAATTTGCATGTCCGCTACCATCATTATTCATTATTAAGTTCTATAATGCGTCTTCAACTTCCGGTTGCTAAAATCATGGTGAAACCAGAATGTAATACATGTAGTAAACAATCACACAAATTAAGCATAAATAGATATTGTTACTCAGACGTCAAGGGAGGTATGTAAACATTCTATTTCTTAAAATTACGGCAATAACATACCTACTTAAAACTCGTACATCAGCAAATAAACGCAAGTAAATTTTGACAGTTTGGAAGTTTTGAGGGGGCCCTTGTGCATTTTGACTTTGAAATACAATGAAGGGGCACTTATTGGAGCAAAGGCCCTTATAAGGCTGAATGCAGTATAACATAAAAAACATAAACTGCTTTATATTATAGCATACCACTAATATACTTACTCTAGTTGTTAGTTTCAACAGCTTGGGATCAGGTAGTGTATCTTCTTGAGTTCCATACACATAAAAACATATTGATTTACATTCAAAAAACTCCAAATGTTTTTTCTTCACTTTAGATATCTGTATAACTTTCGAATGTTTAAACTCTGGCGTTAAAGTATTTTTTATAGAAGGCGTCTCTACATTCTCTGGTTTACTATTTATTGTTACACTGTATTTTACACTAATTCCCTTTGAAAATCTCACTTTGTTTATTTCTGCTTTGCTTACAGTCACCTGAAAAATAAAACATATGGAATAAAACCAAATTATAGATATGTTCCAAGTCAGGGTGGCATGGATGTTTTAGGGTATATAACACACTTTGAGATACACTTTTCAAAAATACATGTATGATTATAATAAAAAATATCTATTTTTTTGGACTAATTTTGATTTGTATAGCATTGAAATTCTGTTTTCAAATGAGACAAAGTAGCAAATATGTCAATTTTCTGCAGGTTAATTTGAATCATTTTTCCTATTAAAGATCTAGATAATCAATGAATTTTCTTTGCTGATTAATCTTGGATATTCAGACTATAAAATAAGTATATTTTTGGGGTAAAAATCCTATTGTTTTTATTTGTTTGAAGATTTATGGATTCACACTGTTAGTGCTTTAATTTTTGTGGCATTTGTATTTGTATGTTCATGATTTGCTACCACATTGCAGGAATCGTTTTCAAGAAAATTCTAAGAAAAAAATGGAAGAATGTGTCCATGGGACATGGATGCCTCCACCTCCTTGAAATCGAGACCCCCAAATCATTGAAGTTTAAAATGTACAATACACTAGTATATATATATATATATATCGAATCATTGAAGTATAAAATGTACAAAATACTAGTATATATAATATATCAAATAATCATAAAATAGGATCTGTCTCCTGTGATAAATAGGTATTGGAACTGGTTTGGTTTTGATATAATGCAGAGTTCCCACAAACAATCTGAGAAACAATCTTACATGTAATAATAATCTATTTTTAGCAACTGTAACCTTGACTTTGGGGGTACTAACCCAGAAATTGATAGGGTTCTGTCTTGGGTAATAAACAAGCATGTGACCAAGTTTGATTTTGATCTGATGCAAGATACTCAAGTTATCATCCAGAAACAAAAATTTTATTGAGATTTTAGTCTATTTTTAGCAACTGTGACCTTGACCTTGGGGGTACTAAACTAGAAATAAATAGGATTCTGTCTTGGGTGATAAGCAAGCATGTGACCAAGTTTGGTTTTGATCCTATGCAAGATACTCAAGTTATCATCCGGAAACCAATATTTTATTTATATTTTTGTCTATTTTTAGCAACTGTGACCCTGACCTTGGGGGTACCAACCCTGAAATCAATAGGGTTCTGTCTTTAGTGATTAGTAAGCATGTGACCAAGTTTGATTTCGATCTGATGTAGGATACTCAAGTTATCATCCGGAAACCAAAATTTTATTGAAATTTTAGTCTATTTTTAGCAACTGTGACCTTGACCTTGGGGGTACCAACCCGGAAATCGATAGGGTTCTGTCTTAGATAATAAATAAGCATGTGACCATGTTTGATTTTGATCCTATCTACGATACTCAAGTTATCATCCGGAAACCAAATAGATGGACGTAAGGGCGGATGTACAGACGTACAGACGTACGGATCAGGGTAAATCTTAATGCTCCCGACCACCTAGCGGCGGGTGCATAAAAATAGTAATGGTGCATTACATGATACCCCGCCATGTTTCGAAAAATTTCTACGTTAAAAGGGGCATAACTCCAGAACTATGTGTACCGCTGAACCCAAATCACTGTTGACCTGTGTTTTGTGGTAAACAATTTACATACCAAGTTTGAAGACAGTATGTTATTTCATTCACAAGTTATGAGTACAAAACCCTAAAATTTGCAAAATTTCAAAGTTTCAAGGGGCATAACTCCAGAACCTCTTGGACCTCTGAACCAAAAATCAAACTTGACCTGAGTTTTGTGGTAAACAATTAACATACTGAGTTTGAATTTGAATACCTTGTGTTATTTCGTTCACAAGTTATCAGTTGGAAATTCCCTGCATGTATCATACCTAATCCTAGAACACATATTTTTTATGGATATCATTTGAGATTTATCACCACAGGTGACTCCAATTGTTTATAAAGGAGAAGATTTGGACATGTCTATCATTCATAAAATTTTACACTATCCATAAAAACCAGTAATAATGAACCAGGTGAATGAACCATCAAATAAACTTTTTAAGGAAGTATGAATGTCAGAAAATTTGTAATTAGAATGGAAACTCTGTTTGTTTTGAAGAGCTTTGCTAATAGAACAACATGAGCAAAAATTTTGAAAATCCATGTAAGAATTTTTGAGATATATTATATGTCAAAATTTTGGCGGGAAACAATTCTCTCTATAGTTTTCCTTCAATTTCCATTAGTTATTTATACGCCTTGAAATATATGAAAATTATTGGAAGTTGATCAAATTTTGCATATTATCTATTTTATGCATGTTAAAGTGACCTATGACCCAGAAAATATGATCCATGTGCAAAATTAACATGAGTTTGCACGTGTTGTCTCGCAAAATATACCCCCACTTGTAATATTTTACACATCAAAAAGGGGAAAATGGCTAAGTCCCGCCAAACAGAAAGTTGATTTCATAAGGTAACCAAATTGCTTACCACACATTGCCCCTATAAGTAAACTCAAATACCAAATTTGGAATAAATAGGCCGAGCAGTGGCCGAGAAAAGTGCAGCAAAAATTTTCACTATGGTCTATATAGGGAAAAATGGCTAAACTCTGCAAAACAGGAAGTTGATAACATATTGTGACCAAAATGGCAGACTACGCATCCCCCTATTTATAAAGTTAAATGCCAAATTTGAAATAAATCGGCCCAGCAGTAGCTGAGAAAATTGCGACAAAAATTTTCACCATGATCAATAAAGGGAAAAATGGCCAAGTCCCACCAAACATGAAATTGATATCATAAGGTGACCAAAATAGCAGATGACACATTCCTCCTATATAGAAAGTCAAATACAAAATTTGAAATAAATCGGCCGAGCAGTAGCTGAGAAAAGTGTGTCGAAAATTTTCCCTATGTTCAATAAAGGGAAAAATGGCTAAGTTCAGGCAAACAGGAAGTTGATATTATAAGGTGACCAAACTGGCAGATGAAACATTCCCCCTAAATATAAAGTCAAATACCAAATTTGTAATAAATCGGCCGAGCAGTATCTGAGAAAAGTGTGACGAAAATTTTCGCTGTGTTCAATAATGGGAAAAATGGCTAAGTCCCGCCAAACAGGAAGTTGATATCAAAAGGTGACCAAAATGGCAGACGACGCATCCCCCCTATATATAAAGTCAAAGACCAAATTGGCCAAACAGTAGCTGAGAAATGTGCGACGAACTTCGGACGGACGGACAAAAGGACAGAAGGACCGACGGACAGACAAGGGTATTCCAATATACCACCCACTTAGGTTGGGGGTATAATTCACCCTGTTTGAGTGGATAAAACCTGAGGATATCGAATACTTAGAAATCTGACGCTCATACTCCCTTAAAACGTATTCACTGCCAATACTTTTAAAATGTTTTAACCTACTCAATAACTTTTTTTGCTGCTGCTTATTATTTCATGCTTCAAAGCGGACAAAATATTAATCAAAACAATAATAACATGTTAATAACAAAATAAAAATATTACTAACACATCCAAATTCAATGAAAAATGAATGATCTCACAAATAATGAATTTTATCCTTGCCATTTAAGACAATGTGATGTGAAGGATTCATGCATGTACAACCAGAACCACTACAAAAGGTATAGAATTATAGTAATACTAACATAACATGCACAGAAATTAGGCCAGGTTACCTTAATCAATAGATTTTGATCTGACCGGACATATACAATGTATAAATATGGAGTTGGTGGGGGGTGGGGGGGAGGCTTTTATATATTTTTCTGTCCTACATTTAAATAAGATTAGATTTATGACAAAAATTGAAAGTTAACTGGAAAAGGAAACATCTGTATAAAACCATGCTTCTGGTTTTGAATTTAATTCAATGGGAATAAAAACAAAATTAAATATGCAATTATAGTTTAAAAACTAGATACTACCACTTCCCCCATTTGATTCCAGAAATAAAAATTTTTTAAATGGAAAAGAAAGATAAAATCAAATTTTCAAATAAATGGTGCACAATGGCAATACATGTAGCTGTGAAAGTTTCATTGAATTTCATCAAGTGGTGTAGGAGGAGTTGTTGCCACACAGCAAGTATACCCTTTGTCGATGCGATGAACACACAGACAGACAGGCACCACAATCATTATAAACCAAAAAATTCAGTGTGAGCAGGTAGGGATGAGAATCTACTAATTACGTTCTAAATGTCCGTATGTCTGATTAAGGTGTGTCACTTCTCAAGATTGATTTTGCCCAGAATTTGGAATTAATCTAATTTCATCAATAGAAAGCATTTTAATTTTTTTACACAGTAAAGTTTTTAAATAAGATTCTATACACCTTTAACTGTTCACATAATTTTATGAAGTTCTTAAAATTCTGTAGTGTCATCAAAAAAGTTCAATTTTTTAAAGCAAAATCAAGGAAAAATTTGGAGAGGCCTGGTTTCCAGCCACACTTTCAAATCCTTGTTCCTCGAAAAGTCTTATCGTACAATTTTAAACATATTGAGTAACCCGCCTTAAGGTAGTTCGGGGGACTAAAAGCAAAACAATAGATTTTTCCTATGTTTCTGGGATTGAAAGTTTATTTCATTCACTTCATAATTTTAATAGAAAATCAATGGGTCACCGCACTCGTTTTTCCCAGAGAAGCTTCCGAAAATAGCAAGATTTTGACCTTTTCAATAAAGTCTACATAGGGAGAAAATACAGTTTTAGAAATTTTTGTACGAATAAAACGATAGATTTTGGTGAAAATGTAATATAAAGTATGTCTAATTGATTGCTTTGGAAATATAAAATAAAAAATAGGGGTCACCAACCTAATTTTTGATAAAATCGTGAAATGGGATTTTTCCCTTATCATTTCTTTAGAATTATCTCCCCTTTATAAAATCAAGAATTTTTCAAAAAGTAACCTATTTTGTAAGCTAGCAGCATAAATGTTGCTTATTTCATTTTATTTATTATCAATGAACTATTTAGAATCACTTTAACATCATTTAAATGGTAAATTCAAATTTTCATGAGATGGGCGAGATGGATGCGCAGTTTTAGACACCCGAACCACCTTAAAGAGAAACATGAAATTCAATAAACAGTGTACCAAACTACAATTAAACCTATTTTATCTAAACCATGAATAAACAAGTAAGCCATGTTGCCTTCAGGTCCACATACATATTATATACCTCTTCTCTATTATCAATGTATGAACAATTAGGCCATAGTGATGGACCTGGTAGGGGGGCCTAGTTCTAAAATTTCAAAAAGATGAATTATCTCCCTTATATTATCTTTTGTGCAAACTTTCATTAAAATCTAAGGGTTCTATGGGAAAAGGTATATGGAATAAAAAACAGGCAGACAATAGGACAATATACCCCCTTCCAATTTCGTTTGTAACATTATTATCTCTTATTCCTCTTCAAGTAGTACTTCCAAATTTCTGAAAAACAAATTCCTGTGAGGAAAAAAATGCATACTTTGAAATTATATGGTTTTCCCATTAATTCTTTAGGATCTTCTACAAATGATTCTTCATCTAAGGGTTTTCCATTGGCTGAACACGGTGTCACATGAACATATAAATGTCCTTCTTCTTGACCTTTGTAATCGGTAATTAATACTTTATCCTCAAAGTCCAGAGCATAACACAGTGATTGTAAGAAAACATTAGCAGTTCCTATTAATACATCTTCCATAGGCTCCCAGAATGGATCCTCTTCTTTTGGTATCTGTGAAACATTCTCTCCATCAAGAAAACGCTGATATATTTCCTGAAATATGAAACACCAGTAAATGAATTAAGGGTTATATATGATCTTTTATCATCCTTCCCTATGGTTATATCAGCTTCCAGAGGGCTTCCGTAAAAGCCATATCTGGTTGACCCGGATATATCAGAAGTTGACCTGGATATATCAAGTGATTCTCCCAAAGTTTCAAAGGCAATAACCTTTTTTTCAAGTTTTCACACGAAATAAAAAGGATAAAAATAAACATCTATTACATTTGCTCTTTCCGACTGCGTATTAAAATCAGTGCCATAATTACACAAATAGATAAACCAGACGTCAGAAAAACTACAGTAACTGGGTCACTGATACATCCTGCAGAGCATCCATGTTTTCACATTATGACGTCATAATAGCTAGAAGTAACGATAGAATAACAAAACAACCAAAGGCTGTTGCAACATTCAAAATCGACATTTTTTCGAGTAATTTGGTCTAATTATTCATCCGGTTACAAAAACTTTGCTCATAAAATTATCTTAAAATACAAAGCATGTTTTATGAAGCTGAAAATTGCTGGAAAGGCGAGAATGACTTGTATGGGGAAATTCCCGCGCAACTTAGGAAGAATTTGAAACTTCAGTTCAATAATAATAAATCTAAAATACAAAATAAAGGATGATAAACAAGTTATCGGGCTTTTGACATCTGAAGTATTGTAAAATATCATCCTGCTAGCCAGAATATGAAGCTTGGGGCTCATTCGCTACGCTCACTCACCCCTGTGCTTCATATTCTGGCTCGCGGGATGATATTTTACAATACAATAAATAGCTGTCAAGAGCCCAATAACATATACCAGTAAGGGTGGTGCAAGGTTTTTTTTGCATTATTTTTCTGGTTTCTTAGGTGTTGCCATGCTGGAAGATCCTTACTTGCCATTTTTCATGAAATTGATAAAATAACTAACATGTTAACTTGGTTATACAATAGAAACAAGTATACTGTTAAGATAATAGAAAATAGACAATAATTAGACTGAATTGAGAATATTTGTTGTTTAGAAACATGGTGCGGATGAGAACTCATATCTTGACAAATTAATTAAATACTTCTTGAGATTCTATGTATCATTTATTTTTCACATTCTAACTATCATTACCTGAATCAAGTATCGTCTGTTCATAAATTTACCACGTTCCCATAACCATGTATTGCCATTTAGTAAATTCTTCATTTTCACCATAACTCTGCAAAATAAATTTTGTTTATCATTTCAGTTGTTTCCCTTTAATTACAACTAAATGCAATGAATTTTACATTAGGACTTGCAGCACTATGATATTTGGGTCTAATTCACTATCTGGTATTTTTATTGTTTACAAAATCCTACTTGGAATATTTCAAATCTTTTTTCTTTTTTTCAGCGAGGACTTTTTAGAGCAAAAATGGGGTGAAGGATATACCAAATAAACTGATGATATTTTTTGTATTATGGGGAGTCAGCTCATTGGAAAACCTTTCAGTGGTTAATTCTTACAGTAACAAAAAATGGACTTGCCAGGTTATCCAAACTAAACACCAACGTTAAATAACAATTTGACATTGTTAGAATTTAAATCATTTTTGACTCTTAGTTGCTTGCTTCAGTGGTCTGATTATAGATTACTCTGAAGGCTTATTAGTTGAAATCTGCAACAAAGGTGAAGAGAAAATATCCCTGGATAACGATTCCATTAATTGGCATTTGTTAATTTATAGGATGCAAGATTAGATGCGTTTTTTGTTAGAGGAACTCACTTTGTGCCTTGGTTACTTGACAAATCTGTACCGTCTGCTGCTCCAGAAGCTATTAATACAACTTCAAATGATTTATGTTTATCTAACTCTTCAGATACTGCATTGACTTCAGAAACCATTGGAAGTATCTCTAATACTTGTTCTTGTGCTATTTGCTGATCTGATAAATAAAAAACAAAGTGGGAATATTATTGTTATTTCTAGATTGATTACAAAGCATTTAATAACACTTGGAGGAAATTCCAGTTTTAGCACTGATAGCCGCATTTTGTAGCATTATAAAGCAATAATAAAACTGATAACCATATATACAATTATTGTATAGCAACATAATATCTCCTAAGAAAGCAACCAAATGTAAGCGTGCAATAAATTTCCATTTTGCACTAGTGCAAATATGACCTCAATTTCATGATGTCATTGACAACAAAAATCCAATTCTTAACAGAAATTGTAGCTTTGCTATACAATGAAAGAGTTATTGCATGAATATTTGGGAATATTGTCTCTCGTAGAATATTTATTGCACTCGCAAGCTCGTGCAATACTTGGGACAATATTCCCCAAAATTCATGCAATAACCCTATAGTATGTAGAGTCTCCTCCGTTTTTAAATAATTCATAATTCTCAGAATATTGGAGGGTATAACCTCCTATTTGGACTCGGGACTTTGAACTTATTTTGGGCGTACTTTGGACTTGACCACTTGAGTCCATAGACTCAAAAGTCATAGCATTTTGGACTTGTACTTCATATTTAAAAAAAAACAAAAAATAAAAAATGGACTCTGGACTTCATCTCAAATTTTTGGTGTACGCTGGACTCACCGGGATAGGGGGTTATACCCTCATATTGGGACAGGGATCTACCCATGATTTCCAGTATATAACATTAAAGTTATTGTATCATGATTAATAAGAATATGGCCTAGGGATGGAGATCTGAACCATTTTCTACAACAAATTATCATTCTTAAATGGCAGGGATTGGGAATCATTCCTGGGGATTTCTAGTATGTATTAATCAACTCCTCTTGAATAATATAGGGGTCATATTAAAAAATACAAGACAGATTACATGTCTGGACCTGCGTCACCGTCACTCATGTTCAACTTAGAAAGTGTTTTTTTTTTCAATCTAACAGAATGTCATGTATAGGTTTACCAATTCAAACAAGTATTCATTTACCTTATTACCAAAAATTCTTCAAATGCAAGTTATAATTGAGATTATATTAAGTTCAACCCTATTACTGTAATAGACAAAAAAAAGAAGAAAAAAAAACAAAATGTACAAAGTTGAACAAAGCATAAAATGAAAATAGTTCATTTCACTTCAGCAAAGATGAAAACCATACCTGAGTTTCAAATAAACACATACTTTGAATCTTTATGAGAAAATATATGAAAGCAATGCAAAAATTCAAGAATAGCTGCCCATGGTCAATGCGTTCAAAACTCAGCATCTTCTCTGGACAAAAATTGAATACCATGATGATATAATATGATAGAATAAAGTACAAGTTCAATAATAGATAAATTAGACATTTTTTTTAATCAAAACTGGCCTAAAGGGGAGGTTCACATCACAAATATGTTCAAACATCAGTAAAAACTTCCAAAGGTATTTAGTCAGAAATGTTAATCTTTCAGATTTACACAAACCAGGCACTGTAATGTTAAAATATGCTGAAAAATGACTAAGTTCAACAATGCATAAATTCAACATTTTTTATTCAAATCTGCCCAAAAGGGGAGGTGCACATCTTCAATGTGTCAAGAACAACTGTGTAAAGTTTCAAAAGCACCAGTTATAACTAGTCAGAGTTTCAGATTACACAAACTCAGTACTGTAATGTTAAAATTTAATGAATTTAATGAAAAAATGACAAAGTTCAACAATGCTTAAATTCGTTTGGGAGACTTAATAATAAAAGGACAGCAATATTTTCAATAACAAGCTGCAAATTAAATACATTGTTTTATTCCAAGTTTCAAGAAAATTATCATAGCTTTCCCAATTTAGACTACAAAATGAGTATGGATGTGACATATAAAAGGGATAAAAAAAAAATGCAGCAACAAGCAATCTTGATTTGATGGTCAAAAGATATGTTCACAGGCTCTTGTATGCGTCATCTGTAAACTGCATTTTGATCATCAAATGTTTGATTGACACCCTTAGGTATTGAAATTATGTACTGTTATCACTTAAAAGTAAAATCAAACTTACCTTTAGTCAGTCCAGCTGACCCTGTAGCAAAACCTTTAACCTGAGCAATTTCTTTCTGAGCAAACTCCCATGTGATCTCTACTGGTAAATCATCTGAAGCTTCATTTACCTTCTGTGGGTTCATAAACACATACATGTGGTTAGAACCTTTTAAATATAAACAAATACATATGGTTAGAACTTGTTGAATATAGACACATACATGTGGTTAGAGCCTATTAAATAGTAGCACATACATGTTGTTAGAACCTGTTGAATATAAACACATATATGTTGTAATAAGGTATTGAATATAAACGCATACATGTGGTAAGATCACATTAAATATGAACACGGCCATTGTAGGTGTTTCCTGTTATCCTTTATTTACATATATGTGGTTAGAACCTGTTAGATATAAGCACATACATGTTTACTCAATCGTGTCGCGAAAAGAGAAAAATTTTTCACGAAACAAAAAAACATCATAATGTAGAGCACACAAAGAGAGCAGACAAGAATTAAAATCTGCTAGTAAACTGTACCAAGTCGAAATGAATAAATGCTACAATGATTACCAATTAAAGCTCGAAAATGAAATCAGAAATATTCATAAGACAGATCCGTGCGAAATATGGAAAATTTTAAACAAATTAAATGGACCTCGGGATAAGAAAATAGATATTCCTATTAATGAATTATATGAATATTTCAATAAAGGGCTACACCGAGCGCAGCATGATACGACTGAAATTTGAAAAAGTGTAATTTAAAGTGAGTATGGACATAGGAAAGAGCTTGACACAATAATTAGATGGACGCAATAAGGAGATTGACCAAGTAATTAGCTGGACACAAACTAGGGAAAATAAAAATTAGCCCTTAAGACTCCTTATGATTCCTCTTTGACCCTCTATAGCTCAGAATCGGTAATAGCTACGCCCAATCCATTGACATGATGTTGAAAGCTTATATCAAGAGGAATCAAAAGAAAAAAATCCCATCGAAATGCGATGAAAAATAAAAATTTTAGGTTATCTGTAACTTTACAGTTTTGGCCCCTTTCAGCCCCTCATAGCTC
>MJUU01005860.1:34914-48959 GCA_002080025.1 Modiolus philippinarum | reverse complement strand
AAACTTGCAGATATTACAAAGCTTATTCCTGATGTACAGGCAGGCTTCCGGAAAGGGTATTCAACGTTAGATAATATTTTCTGTTTACATGTTATTATTGAGTTTTATTTATCATTAGGTAAGAAATTATACTGTACATTTATTGATTTCAAAAAAGCGTTTGATACTGATTGGAGGGTTGGGCTTTGGCAAAAAATGATACAAAGGGATAAAGGGAAAGATTTTTAATGTTATATTTAATATGTATAACAAAATAAAATCATGTGTGAAGGTTGGATATGAGACTTCTGGTTTCTTTGCATGTGAAACAGGTGTTAGACAAGAGGGAAAACTTATCTCCCTTTCTATTCTCAATATTTCTCTCGGATATTGAGGAATATCTAAGTAATAATAATGTAGCAGGTCTGCAAACATTATCTTTAAAATGTCAGGAGCAAATAAGATAATATGTATAACTTTTTGTATTACTATATGCCGACGATACAATTATATTATGGGAATCTGAAGATGATTTAAAAAATTCTCTTTCTGTTTTTGAAAATTATTGTACGTCCTGGAAATTATCTGTTAATGTGAACAAAACTAAGGTTGTGATTTTTTCTAAACGTAAATTAAGAAGAAATATAAATTTTGAATTATATGGATCTGAATTAGAAATTGTAGATTCTTACACGTATCTTGGGATATTATTTAATTATAATGAGAAGATTACGGTTTCTAAAAAGAGATTAGCTGAACAGGCACAAAAAGCGTTGTTTGCACTTTACAGAAAATTGAGGAATATCTCGATACCCATTGATCTTCAACTGAAATTGTTTGATTCACTCATTGAACCGATTCTTTTATATGCATGTGAAATCTGGGGTTATGAAAATATTGATTTACTAGAAAAGGTACATTTGCAATTCCTCAAGCATATACTTAATGTTAGAACTAGAACACCCAACTTTATGGTATATGTGGAAACGGGGAGATATCCACTAATTATCCGTGTCAAACAGAGAATGCTTAATTTTTGGTCTAAACTATTACAATCCGAAAATAAACTCAGTAGTATCTATATATCTTATATGACTTGATGTTCAGTTTACATCAATCAGGAACTTTGGAATTTAGATGGATTGATTTTTTAAAATTGATCCTAAATGATTTGGGACTTTCTTATATTTGGGATGGACAATTTGTCATTAGTAGCACCGATATAAATATCAGGCAATGACGTCATGAAATTGACATCATGACTCTTACGACGTTGCCGATAAAAACAATAATGGTAGTTTTGAAGGTCTCGACAGAAAATATCACTAGTATCACAGCTCATCCTATCGGACTCGCCGCTATACGGTGATATTTTCTGTCTCAACCTTCAAAACTACCATTATTCTATATGTGTTTGTCATCTATTAATTGAAACTATGTATTTTATTTCAAATAGTTTATGCATTGAAACTTTGTGTATTATATTATTGATTTATGTTGCTCAGGTTGCCCGTTGAAAATTATTGTAATAACTGCCTCTTGTTGCAGTCCTTGTACTGACTTGAGTGAAATAAAATCTTGGATCTCTAGAACTTGTTAGATAAAAACACATACATGTTGTTAGAACCTGTTAGATATAAACACATACATGTGGTTAGAACCTGTTGAACATAAACACATACATGTGGTTAGAACCTGTTGAATATAAACTCATACATGCTGTTAGAACCTGTTAGATATAAACACATACATGTGGTTAGGACCTATTGAACATAAACACATACATGTGGTTAGAACCTATTGAATATAAACACATACATGCTTAGAACCTGCTTAGAACATACATGCTTGTAAACACGTAGATGTGGTAAGAACCCATTTAAATATAAACACATAGATGTGCTTACACTTTTGAAAATAACCACATACATGTGGTTAGAAAGGTTCTGTTGAATATAATCACATACATGTGTTTAGAACCTGTTGAATATAATCACACACATGTGTTTAGAACCTGTTGATTATAATCACATATATATGTTTAGAAATTGTTGAGTATAATCACATATATGTGTTTAGAACCTGTTAAATATAAATACATACATTTTGATAGAACACGTTGAACATAAACACAACATATTAAATACAAACACATACATATTGTGTTTGTATCAAACACTGATAAAGCCTGAAACAGTCAAACTTGAAGTTATAATTAGTTGCCGGGGATTTTTCCATTTTGTACTGGGGTGGGGGGAGGGGGGAGGGGTAACAAGACTTATAGCTTCTTACATAAGAGCAGATCAAAGACCAGGACTTTTTTCACAAATGCAAGAAATTTTGTATTTTCTGGAGTAAATCTGAGTGAAAAACCAGGACAAGACAAATAAACAGCTGTGCCAAGAGCCCATGATACGCCTGTTCTCACTTTAAAGTAAACCAATTTAATCGTTCTTGAAATTAAAAACTCCAAGAAATAAAAATTGACAAGGGACTTCTGATATGCATCAATTGGTTCATCTGAGAGTTTTCCTTGTCATACTCAACATTCCTGCAAAGTTTCAAAACAAGTGTGGACCCAAATAGATGTCTCGCCTGTCCCTACTTGGTCACAAAATTGATGTGAAATTAGATTAACTTACAAAAGCAATATAGCAGACTGTCATGTATCACCTAAAACCAAAATGCCAAATATCAGTGACATGCCACTGATAGATACTGAGAAACCAAACATGTTCACTAGACCATGAAAATAAGGTCAAGGACTAAAACAAAATAGCAGGTTGTCACCTTCCATCTAAGACAAACCCACATTCCAAATATTATTGACCTTACATTAATAGATACTAGGAAACTTAACATGATCACTGAACCATGAAATTGAGGTCACAGACAAAAACTATACAGCAGACTATTGTCATTGACCTACCACTTATAGTTACTGAGAAAATGGCCTAATCATTAAAACTTCACATGCTCACTAGACCGTGAAATTGAGGTCAAGGACAAAAGCCATATATGACAGACTGTCACATACTACCTAAGACCAACCTACATACCATATATCATTGACCTACCACTTACAGTTGCTGAGAAACTAAACTAAGCACAAAAACTTAACATGTTCATTGGACCATGAAATTGGGGTCAGAGACAAAAGCCATATAGCAACTGTCATGCACTTCTCAAGACCAACCTTTATACCATATATCATTGAGCTACCACTTATAGTTACTGAGAATGACCTAATCACAAAAACTTAACATGCTCACTAGA
Source organism: Modiolus philippinarum (assembly GCA_002080025.1). NCBI lineage: Eukaryota > Metazoa > Mollusca > Bivalvia > Mytilida > Modiolidae > Modiolus > Modiolus philippinarum. The sequence continues at coordinate 45,704 of MJUU01005860.1, read as the reverse complement.
CCATGAAATTGAGGTCAAGCACAAAAGCCATATGACTGTCTGTCATGTACTACCTAAGACCAACCTACATGCTATATATCATTGACCTACCACTTATAGTTACTGAGAAACTAAACTAAGCACAAAAACTTAATATGTTCATTGGACCATGAAATTGAGGTCACAGACATAAGCCATATAGCAGACTGTCATGTACTACTTTAGATCAACCTATATACCAAATATCATTGACCTACCACTTATAGTTACTGAGAAAATGACCTAATCATAAAAACTTAACATGCTAACTAGACGGCGAAATTGAGGTCAAGGACAAAAGTCATATGACAGACTGTCATGTACTACTTTAGATCATTAACCTACATACCATATGTCATTGACCTACCACTTATAGTTACTGAGAAACTAAACTAAACACAAAAACTTAACATGTTCATTGGACCGTGAAATTGAGGTCAAGGACAAAAGCCATAGGACAGACTGTCATGTACTACCCAAGACCAACCCATATACTCAGTTTCATTGAGCTACCACTTGTAGTTACTGAGAAACTGACCTAATCACAAAAACTTAACATGCTCACTAGGCCGTGAAATTGAGGTCAAGGACAAAAGCCATATGACAGACTGTCATGTACTACCCAAGACCAATCCTTATACCAAATATCATTGACCTACCACTTGTAGTTGCTGAGAAACTGACCTAATCACAAAAACTTAATATCAAAGTTTACGCCGTCACCGCCGCCATCGCCGTCATACTTTGTACACATGTCTCGCTTTCCGCGACTTTTGTCGCGGGCTAGACAAAAATTAATCAAAACCTTCTCTAGTGAGAGGACGACATGTGGAGTGAAATTGCATTGTCATGCTTTTTTTTAAATAATCCAAGTCCAATAACTCTGGCACAAAAAAACAACAGAATAAATAAAACAATATGGAGCTTTCTTCTGTCATATCAAACAATCCTGCATAGTTTCAAGAAAAACTATCAAAGTGTTCTCTAGTTAGAGTCTGATGTGTGGACAGAAATTAATTTAATTTTTTTTTAAATAATCAAAGTCCCATAATTCTGGAACAAAAAATTCACCAACAAAATAAAGCAAAAGGAAGCTTTCTTCTGTCATACTCAACAATCCTGCAATGTTTCAAAAAAAAATATCAAAGCGTTCTCTAGTACGACATGTGGATGGATGGACGGATGGAAGCCAGTAAATGTCCCGTCAAAGACAAGCGTATAAAAATTTCTTACATGATTGAAAGGTATTTGATTTTGATCAAATGTAAGTATTCATTTCATCTGAAAACTTTTGTTTTCAAAATCATAAAACCTTTGTGACGTCATGGATAATGTTGTTGATTCATAAAAATAAGCAGTTATCAAGTAAAGACGAGTGCATGTCCACAAATCTTATCTTGGTTTTCTTACCCTGGATTTGCCAATTACAGAGAAGAAGAATATCTTTAACCTCTGAAAACCAGAAAAGACTTATCTTTTAGTGAGAAACCCTAATCTTCAATTAATCTTATGCAAGAACCTATAATCGTTTAGATTAGTTACTTACCAAACAGGACTCTATCTTTATGACAGAGAACTTTCTTGCCCGACAGTGGTATTCCATTGACCTTTATTTTTGATCCACTCCCTGATACAGATTCTATTTCTATTGTTCCCTTGTTATTGTATATCACAGAATGCTGCTTTTGAATACTGAAAAACAAATAATTCTTGTAAATATTGATTACACCACAAGATCCCGTTCATTACCATATTTTATCCACTAAGATAGTTGAATTTCAAAATTTTTTAATTGTGAGGCTTGCCGAGCATTTTAAAATTGTTCAATTTAACTATCAAGAGTGGATAAAATATGGTAATAATCGGGATAAAGTGGTGTAATCTTTTTCTCTAATGATAAATGATAAACACCAAGAATTGTATCCTGAATAGATTTGGCTGGAAATAGCACAGGCTTTATTCATAGGCTGAATATGAAAATTTATCTTACGGGTTAAAACCGGTTTACACTTGATATATCATTAGAGAAATTCTTTTACCCACTTATACATGTGTATTAGAAAGTGTTCATTCAACAGATATACTGAGCATATAAACTGTTTAGGCATATGTTCAACAAAAAAGATATTCCGAAAGCATCAACTGTACTCAGGAGAGTGTGGAACAAATACATAAGCTGAACAAATTGTCTGTCATGGATAGTGTTCAACAAATTCATATCACCTGTACTGCCAAGTGTTGAACATATGGATAGTATGAACACATATCCTAGCTGTAATAAAAATTGTTCAACAAAGAGATGATCTGATCACATCACCAGTACTTACAAGTGTTCAACAAAGAGAAGATCTGATCACATCACCCGTAATTACAAGTGTTCAACAAAGAGATGATCTGATCACATCACCAGTACTTACAAGTGTTCAACAAATGGATATTCTGTTCACAACACCTGTACTACAAAGTGTTCTAAAAGAACTAAACTGAGAATATTTCTTTAACTGGTGCTACAAAAGTGCTCAAACAAAGGATAACTTGAAGACATCACTTATGGCGGATTTCCTGGATCATTAACATATTTTATTTGCAATTCATCAATGAATATACACATATTCCTCTAGTAACACATATAATAACACCTTCAATTCTATTGTATACCAGTTTGTACTGCCTGATACTCCATTGGTGATAAATTGGTATTCTGTAGAACTCTTAATTAAGAGTTGATTAACTTGATTAATTGATTAACGGACAAAAGACAGGAGGTTTGAAGGAGTTCTTATATGTGTTACTAGAGGAAAATAGGTATATTCATTGATGAATTGCAAATAAAGTACGTTACTGAGCCAGGAAATCCGCCATAAGTGGTAGCACATCAACATGTGGTCTAGCAATCATTCATATCAGACAACATCAGAAAATGTTTCTTTACAACAAGACTGATGTTCTCATTTCTGTTTTTCAAACAAGACAGCTTTTAGGGCAATTGAGTACATTTCTATACTTTTGCTTTCTGTATAAATCAATACAATGTCTATATAATATTACGAGTGTAAATGGCTTTTTTTCTGAGGTCCAAATTTTAAATCATTGTTCTATTTTATTGTAGACAGAAATATTATGAATGTCATTTTAATTTGCATGCATTTTCAACAAACAGTCTCATGTAAACAATAAGTAGTAGCAAAAACACACACAAATTATGATCCATGAAAACAGCATAGTATGTCAATGAGAAGAAAAAATAGTAATGGTGCATTACATGATACCCAACCATGTTCAAAAAATTTCAGAGTTTCAAGGGCATAACTCTAGAACCCCTTGGACATCGGAATCTGAAATCAAACTCGGCTTGATTTTTGAAGTAAACAACTTGCATTCAAAGTTTGAAGACTGTATGTTATTTTGTTCACAAGTTATCAGTTTGAAACCTTCAGACAGACAGATGGACACACGACTGAGAGTATAATATAATACTTAGCTACTAAATATGGTGGGGTATAAAACATTAATACATGTAAATCCTTATTTTTAAAATATTCATGCCCTACCTTAATCCATTTAAACAAATTGTTGGTACAGGTTTGGCATCTTTTCTTCCGACAGTAGTTTCTTTTCCAGACAGGAAGTGACAAATGACTCCTGATAACATGGCATCTTCATTTAAATTAATCAAATGTGGTTCTTTCATTTTTCTAGCTGCTGTATTGTCAACAATACCTTCTGTTTCTGTCCTGGCTGCAGCAAGCTGCATTGAAAAAAATATTTGATAAATAAGCTCATAATCTGATATAATGATTTGAAGTAAAATTTTGAAACATCAAATCAAAGAAAATACTGTGGAAGTACTTTTATTCGTGGACATCAATTTTCATGGTTTAAATAAGTATCTCTATTTCATGCGTTCTAAAATTCGTGGTTAAAACGCAATGGGGAAAAATACATTTCATTGGGAACTTAAATTCATGGTTTTAGCGAACCAAGAAATCCTCAAAAATTGGAACCCCATGAACTATAGTACTTTCACAGTATGTTAAGATTTTTAATACTAAATGTCAACCCATCAGAATAAAAACAGTCAAATATACACAATTACATTTGTTAAATATGGATTTCTAAAGCCTCTTTCAGAAAACCTACTTAAACCAAGCATACTGTTAGATTTCTTTGTATCAATATCTAGATATTAAATTGTGTAAACCAAACACCCATCTCCATTTTAGTCAAATATCACTTGATACGGATTTCAATGTAACTATGTTACAACATATCATCTGTTAAAGTAACTTAGTAGTAAGTCTTCCACGGAAGACATGTGTCGTCTGCGTAATAACACTAAAAGTAAGTTACGTCAAACAGGAAGTGGGCATGCACGAGATCCAAGACCCTCTTACACATTATAGGTCCCATACTGATACTCCATGCCAAATTGCAGAAGGCAGGGATATGTGGTGTCAGAGAAAAACGTGACAGAAATTTTCAATACTCGAAAAATATTTTAAGTTCAGTCAAACAGGAAGTGGGCATGCCAGAGATTCAAAACTCTATTACACGGTATAGGTCCCCATACTGATACTCCATGCTAAATTACAGAAGGCTGGGAATTGTGGTTCCTCAGTAAAATGTGACAGAAATTTTTTGTGACACCAATCGACAAAAATATCCTAAGTTCCGCCAAACAGGAAGTAAGCATGCAAGAGATCCAAAACTTTATTACACGGTATAGGTCCCCATACTGATACTCAATACTGAATTGTAGAAGCCTAAGATCTGTGGTTCCTGAGAAAAATGTGACAGAAATTTTCAAGACACAAAAAATATTCTAAGTTCCGTCAAACAGGAAGTTGGCATGCGAGGGATCCCAAACTCTATTACACGGTATAGGTCCCCATACTGATACTCCATACCAAATTGCAGAAAGCTCGGATACATAGTTCCTGAGAAAACTGTGACAGAAATTTTTGTGACGCCGACGACGACGACGACGACGGATAGTGATCCCTATATGTCGCCACTGCGTGAACAACAAACAATTAAACAATAAATTACCTGTTCTTCCCAGCTCTGTGTATTCTGTGTTAACATCTCCTGATTTGCCATCAGCTGAGCTCGGATTTCTTCTTCCATTTGCCTCCTCATCTTTTCCATTTCTAAATAACAAATGAACTATGAAATTTTAAAGATTCTCATGACATTCACAAAGAACATAAATAGAGAAATTTTCATTCTTATTTTGACTTAACCTAATCATAATACAAGATTTTGCATCTCAGTTTGCCAGACTTTTAGGATCATTAGCAATAAAAATTCTGCAACAGTTGTAATATGCCAAAATAACAAAGCAAAGAAGTATTATAAAATATCCGGCATAATACGGCATAAATAAAGTAAAAACATGACTAAAACTGCATGGACATTTCTCAAAGCTTAACCAATTTTCACCATTTTTTAACTGATTAAATTCTAAAATAGTGAACCAATGCCTTTTTCTTCGTTTTGGTAGAGTTCCCTGAAGTGGATACCTTGGTATGCAGGGTTGTCAATTATAACTTAAACAAATTTTGACAACAACACTTCAAAGATCTGCATGTTTTATTTATCATGGTCAACATGTTTCCCCTACTGGGCAGGCGTCATCAAGACAATTTCAACAATTTTACATTCCCTGAAGTACTCTACTTGGTATTTCTACTGTTTATGACGTCACAATTAGCCTAAGTTACAACTTGGTAATGTCATGTTAAGGGCATACGACAGTTTCGATCTACATTGAAAAACTTGTGAAAATTTGAGTATTGCACAATTTTGATACGTGCTTCCAAATATGCAAAAATCTATATACCTTGTTGGACTAATTTTCAAGATATAAAGCGTTGAACTTCAGTTTAATTGAGCAAAAATTGCAATTTCTGCAAATTTTCGGGCTAAACTCAAATCGGTGTAACTTTTTTATTTTTATAGATAGCCAAGTATTTTTTTCTGCAGGTTAATCTTTCAGACTGAAGCTATAAAATGAGATTAAAAATAAATTATTTCCATCTGTAAATATCTTATTTTTTGTTGCTTATTTCAACTTTAAAAGTTCCAAAACCTCAAAATTCATGTGTTTTGAAAATCTTTTTGTCATGGTTCCCACATTGATTTTTCCCTGAATTTCACTTATGTGATAGGAATTGCACCAAGAAATTCAAATATGAAATAAAAATTAGGGGTTAACATGCGTTTTTTCGAGATAAATCATAAAAACCTCCAAAAACCTAATTTTACGTCCATTTTCGTGGGAAAGCGTCATTGACGATATACGGTATCTTTCAATGCTTCTGCTCAAGCTATAAACGTCAAGGATAAATACGTTATGAAGAAAGATCTCTTTTGAGTGGTCCGTAGGTGATTAGCTACAAGGCTAAATTCCCCGCCCCTTTCAATTTCACCCTACTTTTCCAGTGGCAGTCAGATTTCCCGTCCAATGACCCTTTCCATACCCCAAAGTGATTATTTATTAACAAACTTGTTCTCGTCTTGATATAGCTGAAATATTGCTCAGTAGACGTTAAACAATATTCAATCAATCAATCAAGGATAAATAATCAGTAAGATTTCTCCATGTGTATTTGTTTGTTTACATGAAACCCAATTATAAATAATGTTCATTATACCAAGTGTGGATTAAGAATAGGAGAGAGGGACGTTGGCCCCCCAAAAGTCAGGAGAAAATTTTCAAGCTTTAAAACGGGGGTCCGCGAGTTATTTTTTTTAAACATCAAACCTTGGATCCACCCCATGAACACAGCAGTCGGAAATTTTATCAATTTATCATTACAAGTTCAAATACGAAGCCCCACACAATGAAGTTTCACGAATGTAGTGAGTGAAACGAACACACTACTTTCGTAAAACTTCATTGTGTGGGGCTTCGTATTTTAACTAATAATGATAAATTGATCAAATTTCTGACTCCTGTGCCATGAATACGCCATTTAGAGGAGGCAATTAAAAAGGTGAAAAAAGAAAACATACTATTTATACATAAGGTTATGTTTGTGAACGTGGATAAAGAGTAGAGGGGATCATTGGGATTAAACCCATTTTCCAGAAAATATTTAAAATTTTGTACAGAACATCTTTTTTTTAGAAGGCTGGTTCCAGCACCGAATTAATCTCCTTTTCTCATTTATTTACTGTTCTTTGTTGATTTTTCCCAAATTTGATAAACAGTTGTTTACACTTTTAGCCCTATGTAGAAGACAACAGAAAAATAGAGCGGTACTGAAATATCTATAATTTTTATGTACAAAATATAAGTCCGAAAACACACATTAACAATATTTCCCCGATGACTGGGTAGTGAACCATATAAGTGTAGAGGAGAAAAGGCAAGGTGAGGCAGAGATAATACAGACATAGCCATGTTGTAACTGACATGTCGTAACTGTCAAAACATTTATCAAACTAAAAAAAAATAATAAAAAAAAATAGGGAGTATCTCGACTATACAAAGCATTGTCCCTAGCGAAATTGTCATTTTTCCCCACATGTTTATATTTTCTTCAAGGTGAAGAGACATAAATTTAGGAATTTGAAATCAAGAAGTAAAATTTATCAATTTCGGTATTAAAATTTTCATAAGTTGGTAAATGCTAAAGAAGTAGACAGGTTGTCAGATCATAGTACCTGGCCGGTTTTATGTTAAATAACAAAACCTAAGTTTCTGTGAATGTAGTTTCTGCATATGGCCATTTCGACTTATGTCTCATTGGTGAATATCAAATAAAAACATTTATAAATCCATCAATCGCAAAATATGTAAAAGCTGATAGACAACAAATTACTAATATGATCAATTTAGAAGAGCCAAATAAGGACAGAGCTATGCAGCTGAAATCATTGAAATCAGTAATGCGAGTTTCAGAGAGATTTTTGAGTATTTCTTAATGGAATTTTGAAAAACTACAAAAACAAATATTAAACACTTTTTTTTACACGTCAAAGAACAAACACATATAAAAAATAAAATAAAGAACCAACAAAATAGTCTGGAATCCTTCTTAAAAACGGAAAAGGTCGAAATATTGCACGTTTCTTTGAAATTCCATCTTCTTTGATCTGCAGATGTATGACGTTGAACAACTATAACGTCATTTTCGCGGAAAATTCCAACTATGACCTTACTGTATTGTAGCTCTTCAATACGCATAGCAACGGTAACTGTGGCATATGCCCTTAAAGAGTTTATAATGTAAAGTAACGGAAGAATTAATGTTCATAAATTGAAATAAAATAAATAAAAGAAAAAAAATGTTTAAAGTCAGTATAGTTAATGTTGTAATTTTTTCATGCTCATTTCCATTGGTTTTTCGACCATGATAAATAAAACATGCAAATCTTTGAAGTGTTGTTGTCAAAATTGGTATTACTTTTTTTAACTGAATATAAACAACTCTAATAATACCTCAAATTAAACATGCGTTTTATTCCCCTTCATTTAACTTTGGACGAAGACTATGCATTTGCCACTGGTATTGTATCAGTGCTGTACCCTAATATTGTTTTTATCATCCCTTCTATTACTACAGTATTCATTAGATGAAGTTTTTTACACTAGGCTCGTGATGCCTTTAATCTTCATATCACTGAAAGAAATCCTATTAATTTGCTAACCTTCTGGTGTCATTCCCATATCATGTCCATCCATACCACCTCCATCCATAGCTTTCTTCAATCTTTCATTTTCTTCCTGAAAAAAAAACAACAACAAATACATTATTATAAAAATAAAAGAAGGGAGTTCCATAAAAAATTGTTAACCTTGTTTACTTTGGATGTTTTATACAATCTTATCAATCAATTTGTGATTCCTAAGCATTTTTTATTCTGTTTCATAACTTAACTTAATTTATAGTTTGCAACATGTATATCCATTTGATATTAAAGAAGATTTTGAGAATTTGAATGGTCAAAACTGGGAAATTTATAGAGTAATTAGCAAATGGGCTGGAGCCCATAATTGACCCAAAAACTGGAAGGAGGATTCCTGTCATCCTTTCATACATTTACCTTCACTCTTCTGCACTGAAGAGACATAAGTTGTCCAAATAGCCATCTGCTGAAATTAATTTACAATAACTTGGGAATTTTTTTTATTTACCTTAAGTTCTCTGATGAGTTTATCCATAGGATTTTCATTGATAACTGCTTTATTTTTAATCTGTTTAGCCCTATCTGCATATCGTAAGGTCGACAGAGTTTCATCGTAGTTGATATCTGCAGGTGATAAAGCAGCTATCATAATAGTTTTACTGCAATAAAAAGAATACTAAATAGTTTGCATATTGATTTTTTTTCATATAAAAATCTAAAAATATAAATAACTAGTATGAAAACATTGTTTTACTACTTAATAATGCAGTGTGGTTTCCAAATGTTAAATTGCATTTTTGTTGAAAAACAGAAGTCCTTTCATCATGCCAAGGCCACTTCACCTGGGGTCACCTATATTTGTAGAAACTGTTAACAACAAAAGCTGTTATAAAAAATGTTGAGGACAAATAACTTCACTGTCTGAATAGCTGACTGTGATGGTTTTTTTGTCTACTTAATCACTACTAAAACTCTTATAAAATTATTTTTGTCCGATGAAATGGAATCAAAGCATATTTTTTATGTACACCAGACACAGCCACCAGAATTTTTTTAGAAATCATAAATCAGCAAATATAAATAAATATGTTTTGGCAAATTTCTATAGGACAGATAGAATTGATGATATGCTAAATAAGTAGCAGAGGTGTAATTAATACAAAGCAATGATGAAATTTCCCGGGAAGACGCTGAATACTGTCTATTTCAGATAATATTATGAATCCTGGTTGGTATTAAAAGTAAGATTTGCAATCAGATAACACTGAGTTTTAAAAATCATCAACCAGTATTACTTCATGTCTGTTTCGATTGCCTCAAGGATATAGACAGCATTGTTGTTGTTTTCTATGTTGTTCATTTGAAATGAAAAGTACAGAAATGTTGGATATATGGCATATAGGACATTTTGTTTTTGATACTGACTTCATCACAGCCAGTATCAAGTGAGCCTGTTAGGGCAAGCTTGATTCATTACGCCATGATAAAGTCCTTATCAAAAACAAAATGTACTATATTTCTTTTATCGGTAATTCACAAAGTGATAAATAGAACTTTATAATAAATAGAAACTAGAGGCTCACATAAGCCTGTATCGCTCACCTGGTCACTGGTTTTATTCATTGTCACCTGTAGACCACCCATTCATACTATAAATCACTTCAGCAGATGTTACATTTTCATTCTTGGATGAACTACAAACTACAAATCACAAACTTTAGAAGGGATAACCCAAAGTCAATTGTAACCAAGTTTGGTTCCAATTGGCTCAGTACGTTCAGAGGAGAAGACATTTGAATGCATTTCCCATAGAGTCCCTATGTTAAACTATGTTCCACGCTGGCGGCCATCTTGAATGAGGTAAGTAGGTAAAAATCCCAAACTTTAAAGGGGACCACCCAAGGACTATTGTGACCAAGTTTGGTTCAATTTGGCTTGGTAGTTTCAGAGGAGAAGATCTTTGGATGCATTTCACATAGGGTCCCTAATGGCAGTCAACAAATAATTTTTAACATTAGTTTTAAAGTTGCGACATCAATACCTATTTAGAAACCAAATTTCATTGAAATCAGACAATATTGAATTTTCCCGCCTTTTTAAGCGGCCATTTTGAAAATGGCGGTCAACGAACAATT
>MJUU01005860.1:14928-28932 GCA_002080025.1 Modiolus philippinarum | reverse complement strand
TTTGTCTCTGTAATTTGTCGTACATTCATTTTAAGACTTTTTTTCATGAAATTTTGAGGAATTATGTTTAATGTCACTAATTTTCTTTTAGGATTTTTTTACATGGTGAGGAATCATGTGTCACACTATTATTTTCTCCATACCTATTTCATATATATATAACCACATTTTTTTTTGCTCTAAAAGTTATCCGACATTAAGCAGTTTCTGATTTTAGAGATAAAATTTTTACTTAAGGTAGTTGGGGTGTCTAAAACTGAGCATCTTTTTTGCACATCTAAGCAAAACTTCAGTAATTCAATGAGAATGGTGTCTAAATGATTTTGTATGTCTTTAATACAATAATTTAAATAAAAGTGAACAATAAGTATCATGTCTCTTCGAATAATATTGCATATTTGCCAAAAATTCAAAAAGTGTAATCAAAGGGAGACAATTCTAAACTAAAATACCATGGAAAAAGTCAAATTTTCTAAATTTGTTAATAAATAAGGTTGTTGATCCCAATTCCTTTTTCAACTAGTCTAAAGCATTTTAACAAAAACATTTATCATAAATTTTCCAAAAATATGCTGTTTTTTTTATTTTGAGGTGCCAAATTACTTTAAGTTATCTCCCCTGTCTTGAAAAACTAACATATTCTTCATGTTTCATGAAATAACCTTTTCAAAAGGCCTGTGACATATCTTTTTTATATCTTTAAATTAAAGTTCTGTATTGTACCAATAAATATACAAAGTTTGGAAAAAATTGTACGTCTGCTTATAGAAAAAATATGCCATTGAATTGTGGTATAGGGTTATTTTCCATATATTTCTATTGTAAATATAGTCCAAAAAACCCAAATTTGACCAATCTTTAGAACCCTGTATCTTTTTTGTCATATCCGTGACCCCCAAATTTTTTTGCATATTTTTATAGCATATCGCTCAAAGTTTCACTGTACAAATTTTAAAAAAAGTTCTTATGTCAGAAACCAAGACACCCCAACTACCTTAATATCTAAATCATAGATTATTTTAAAATATAACTCATAACAAATTCATTTTTGATAATTAATAGTATTACATGTAAATGAAATACATGGGGATAAATCTTAGTGCATCAACACTTTTGGCCAAAATATTAGGGCATTTTACTAAAACATTATGGTAATTATGTGTTGCACATATACAAAAGAAAACAATCTTTTTAAAATGTTGCTGACCTTTCAATAAAATTCTAGCATACTTTATAATTATATAAAAATCTCCTCCATAAGTTTACAAAAAGCAATTCTAGTTTATATTATTTAAACACAAATATTTCAAATTATACTTTTTATTACGTTTTTATATCAACATTCTTTCTAGTGACAAATATTGATTAGAATAATTCTAAATTTTCAACGTACCTTGTTCCATTCTTTTTTCAATATCTGTGTAACTCCCCACAGGGACCCTCTTTAAATTTTCCACATAAAATAGACCAAGTTTGGGATTTTGTCGAACTTGAAGCCCTCCTTTGGGATTTTCTTTAGACAGCAAATCTCGAACTTGTTCATTGTAAATTTCCAACATGGAAAATGAAACTTCAAATCTCTGAAAGGACAAAAGTAAAGATACATGTAATTTCTGCCATATTTGCTAAAACAACAAGAAAAGCATGCAGTTGGAAATGACGTCAAATCCCCTCCATCTTTTGTTGTTGTATTCAAGATCTGGACAGTAAACTTTAACCTGAGAAAGTCATGCATTAAATGTTGGTTTAGGTGACCTAACTTTAATCAGGTGCCTCATGACTATCTAAGGCATATCTACTGACAGAATTTTATTCCTCTTAGAGTTGTAGCATCTTGTATCTGGACTATTACACAAACTTTAACCTGAGTCACTCATGCATGGAATGTAGGTCAAAGTACCATAATTGTTACTGGAGCTTCATGACTATACAAGATGCATCTACAGATAAAATATCATTCCTCTAAGACTTGTATTCTGAGATCTAGAGTCTTACAAAAACTTTAAGTCAAGTCACTCATGCATAAAATGTAGGTCAAACCGACCTACTTTATATATCAATCTCATTGGCTATCTAAGATGCATCAATGGACAAAAGTTTATCTATCTATGACTTCTTATTCAAAAAATATTAATGATGTATATGATTCATTTTCAATTTGGGATCATGGACAAATGAACAAACTAATGAACAAAAGGGTAAAATGCTAGATCCCTTATCAATTTGAACTCTCATCTTATTAAGGGGAGATAATTTATATGGAGTCACTGAAAATAGGAAAAAGACACAGCATTTTACCCTATAAATTAAGTGTTACTATGACAAAAATTGTTGTGAAATGGCATTGATGGTAAAATTCTTCAAAATATTACAGAATCAGTATCAAAATGCAAAATCACATGTAAGAAGTTAATTTTTCAATATACAAATGTATTTCTCTTCTAATGTGGGAGACTCTCTCATCTGCTGTTTTCAATTTTTCTTAAAAAGTATCTTATTAATAGTTTAAGACTTGCTCTTGAATTTGAGAATAATTTTGATTGGAAATAAGCTTAGTTTGCCCATAATTTTATAAGTAATAAAGCAATACAAACTATGTTAGAATCTTTGTTGTTTTCTACTGTTTTGAACAATTCATCACAGGTTATTGGCACAATCCCTCTGAAAAACAAATAATCAACATTAATATTTTTTTAAAATATCAAAAGAAAGCATAGCTAAGGAAATATTTATCCTAAAAAATTCTTTTTTATAAAATAAGGAAAGAGTGTAAAATTGATCAGTGATCCTTACATATCATTTGCTTTAAAGTGTAAATGTTGGCGTTTATAAATAAAGCTAAATCTCAAAAACTGATACTTTTTTATTTGTGATATAGTTTTACCGTCAAGAATGTTGCATGCATTATAACATCAATATCTCCAACTATTTTGTAAACAAAACTAGAGCATGTCGAAACTGGCGTTGTGGGAAGGGCCCCGCAATTTCGATCCTGAAACTGTGGGCAAAAGTAAAAATCAGATGAGTGTGGATTCAAATTCTGTTTGACACACTAATGTGTTGATACAGTAATTTGCTGGATACAGTGATTTCTTGAAGTTTTACAAAACTATATCATTTCTTTGCTTCAGATTAAATATCAAGTCATTTAAAGTTAAAAATCAAAGTATCAGCAAAACAGAAAGTAGTTCAGTGATAAACCTAAAAGTCGCTCACACAATACAAATCATCATTTCCAAGCTTCAGATCAAATTTCAAATCATTCCCTATTGTAGAAGCCAAGAAATCTGTAACGAAAAATTTGTAAATAGTAAAAAAAATCAAAGTATCGGCAAACAGGAAGTGGGCGCCTGACAATGTTGAAAATTGCTTACACAATGTAACTCATTATTATCAAGCTTCAGACCAAATTTCAAATCATTCCCTATTGTAGAAGCCAAGAAATCTGTGACGAAAAATTTGTAAATAGTAAAAAAAATCAAAGTATCGGCAAACAGGAAGTGGGCGCCTGACAATGGTGAAAATTGCTTACACAATGTAACTCATTATTATCAAGCTTCAGACCAAATTTCAAATCATTCCCTATTGTAGAAGCCAAGAAATCTGTGACGAAAATTTCATTCATAGAAAAAAATCAAAGTATTGGCAAATAGGAAGTGGATACCCGATGAACTTGAAAATCGCTTACACAATACAACTCATCATTTCCAAGCTCAAGACCAAGTTTCAAATCATTCCCTATTGTAGAAGCCCAGAAATCTGTGATGAAAAATTTGTTTATAGGAAAAAAATCAAAGTAACTGCAAACAGGAAGTGGAAGTCCAATAAACTTGAAAATCGCTTACACGATACAACTCATCATTTGCAAGCTTCAGACCAATTTTGAAATCATTCCCACTTATACAAGCAAGGAAATCTTTGACGAAAAAAATTGTTGACGGATGGACAGACGGACGGACGGACAAACTGAAAACTATAGGGCATCGCATCTCGATGCGGGGCCCTAAATATTTTGGCAGTACTTAAAAGTGGTATATTTTCTGAGACCTAAGTTTAACACACAGGTGAGGGTTTGGATCCAAGAAAACGAGTTTAACCCCATCACAATTTTTGCGCCTGTCTCAAGTCAAGAATATGTTTGTCATTGGCTTGTCCTTATCATCTTATAAAATTATTTTTTTTGATATTCAGGTTATTGGATGTGGTTTGTTTCCATTGATTTATTCACTTTTTTTACTTTTTTGGGACCATTTAGGGCTTGGTATATGGTGTGAGGTTCCTCATTGTGTTAAAGACTGTACGGTGACCCCTTGATGCTTTGATATAATTGACCTTGATATAATTTTTGTCAAGAATACCGCTTATATGCATGCTAGCCAGTAGGGGCCTTCTTGATCTCGTTTGAGGGGGTGAATATTGTTCACCTCTTGTTGAAAGCCCTCAGGCGACATCACGATGTAGACAGGAATAAAAGCCCTGTCCTTGATAAACTGGAGTTTTCTATGTATCGTGTGCATTTTTGTCACATGTACATTCACTCCATATCCTTTCATTTTTCCTATTTGTTTGCATCCTTTTAACTTGAGGATGGTATGTTGTCTCCTTGACATTTACCCCCATTTCCATTCTTTTTCATATGAGAGTAGTATGCAAAAAATGTTGTCACCAATATCCATTTACTTTTATGACTGCATTGCACACCTTGATTTTTTTTTATGATGTAAGTGGGAGTTTTTTGTACTGCAGCCTCCTGTTTATCATGTATGAATATGATTAAGAATTGAAGTAAAAATAGTCTGTATATGTACCTGTTCGGCCCATATCCAACCATAGAATATGATTTTCCTGAACCAGTTTGTCCATATGCAAATAATGAACAATTATACCCTGTAAAAAGAAAAAGTAAGTCTGAGTTAGTGGTCTGTTTTAAATTCAATCATTTTATCAATCAAGGGCTAGGTCCAGCGCAGCATGACAACCATTAAAATTTGACCATGTGTAGTTTGAAGTGAATGTGGACTCATTAAATACAGTAATTAGATGGGCACAATAGGGAGTCCAGCTGACAAAGTCATCAGCTATATTTAACACAAACTAGGAAAATTAGTTCTTCTGATCCCTTAATCCAGGGCAAAATCTTTGACTCACATCATCAGAAATCAAAAGAAAAAAACCCATTGAAATCTGATGAAAATAAAAATTAAACATATTTAGAAAATTTGTGATTTGGTCTTTTTGCCCCCTTAAAGCTTGGAAATGGTAAGAGCTATGCCAAATTTGTTGATATACTACTGAAAACTAAGAACAAAAGGTACCCAAAGAAAAGAATTCACAAATTTTGAAAAATTGTGATTTTGGGCCATTTTACTCCTAATAGCTCGGAAAGGGTAAGAGCTATGCCAAATCCATTGACATAGTACTAAAAGTTTTCAACAAGAGGAATTCAAAGAAACAAATCCCATCAAAATCAGAGGAAAATAAAATTTAGCAGAATACTTTTTTTTCTAAAATTAAAGTATTCTTGTTTAGTTTCCATGGCAACCGAAAGATCCACCATCCATTACAACCTATAACAGAACACCATTCAAAAACAATTTGGACAAGGCAGGGGTTCCCCTTATAATCAAAGTAATACATATTGCTGAAAGTAAAACATTCAGACCACATTTCAAATAAAAATTCAAAAATTTGGGCAGAGGTTCCCCTTAAAATCAATAGGGCTAATGTAAAACTATGATCCAGATGGTGGCCATCTTGGATGAGGTACGGACCTACCAGATACATTTTTTGGATGGGACCACCTAAGGACCATTGTGGCTTAGATTGGTTCTAATTGGACTAGTAGTTTCTGAGAAGAAGTTCTTTGCATGTCTTTTCCATAGGGTCCAATGTTAAAACTGTTCCCGCTGGTGGCCATCTTGGATGAGGTACATACCTGCCAGATACCTTTTTTTGGATGGGACCATCTAAGGACCATTGTGGCTTAGTTTAGTTTTAATTGGACTAGTAGTTTCTGAGAAGAAGATCTTTGAATGTATTCCATAGGGTCCAATGTTAAAACTATGTTCCCCGCTGGCAGCCATCTTGGATGAGGTACAGACCTGCCAGATACCTTTTATCAAAGGGACCATCTAAGGGCCATTGTGGCTTTGTTTAGTTTTAATTGGACTATTAGTTTCTGAGAAGAAGATCTTTGAATGTATTTTCCATAGGGTCCAATGTTAAAACTATGTTCCCTGCTGGCCGCCATTTTGGATGAGGTACCAACCTGTCGGATACCTATTTTGTAAGGGATCATCTAAGGACCATTATGACTAAGTTTGTTTATAATTGGACAGGTAGTTTCTGAGAAGAAAATCTTTGAATGTCTTTCCCATAGGATCCAATGTTAAAACTAAGTTCCGAGCTGGGGCCATCTTGGATTAGGTAAGGACCTGCTGGATACCTTTTTTGGAAAGGACCATCTAAGGACCATAGTGACTAAGTTTGGTGTTAATTGGACAGGTAGTTTCTGAGAAGAAGATCTTTGAATGCATTTTTCATAGGGTCCAATGTTAAAAATATGTTCCCCGCTGGCGGCCATCTTGGATGAGGTACCGACCTGCCGGATATCCTTTTTGGAAGGGATCGTCTAAGGACCATTTTGACTAAGTTTGGTTATAATTGGACTGGTAGTTTCTGAGAAGAAGATCTTTGAATGTCTTTTCCATAGGGTCCAATGTTAAAACTAAGTTCCCCACTGGGGGCCATCTTGGTTTAGGTACGGACCTGCCGGATACCTCTGTTGGAAAGGACCATCTAAGGACCATAATGACTAAGTTTGGTTATAACTGGACTGGTATTTTTTGACAAGAAGATCTTTGAATGTCTTTTCTATAGGGTCCAATGTTAAAACTATGTTCCCCGCTGGTGGCCATCTTGGATGAGGTACCAACCTGCCGGATACCTTTTTTGGAAGGGACCATCTAAGGACCATTTTGACTAAGTTTGGTTATAATTGGACTGGTAGTTTCTGAGAAGAAGATCTTTGAATGTCTTTTCCATAGGGTCCAATATTAAAGCTATGTTCCCTGCTGGCGGCCATCTTGGATTAAATACAGACCTGCCGGATACCTTTTTTGGAAGGGACCATCTAAGGACCATTTTGACTGAGTTTGGTTACAATTGGACTGGTAGTTTCTGAGGAGAAGATCTTTGAATGTCTTTTCCATAGGGTCCAATGTTAAAACTATGTTCCCCGCTGGCGGCCATCTTGGATGAGGTACCGACCTGTCCTATATCTTTTTTGTAAGGGACCATCTAAGGACCATTATGACTATGTTTGGTTATAATTGGACAGGTAGTTTCTGAGAAGAAGATCTTTGAATGTCTTTTCCATAGGGTCCAATGTTAAAACTAAGTTCCGTGCTGGGGGCCATCTTGGATTATGTTGGACCTGCTGGATACCTTTTTAGAAAGGACCATCTAAGAACTATAGTGACTAAGTTTAGTGTTAATTGGACTAGTAGTTTCTGAGAAGATCTTTGAATGTATTTTCCATAGGGTCTAATGTTAAAACTATGTTCCACGCTGGTCGCCATCTTGGACGAGGTACCAACCTGTCGGATACCTTCTAAGGAAGGGACCATCTAAGGACCATTGTGACTAAGTTTGGTTATAATTGGACTGGTAGTTTCTGAGAAGAAGATCTTTGAATGTCTTTTCTATAGAGCCCAATGTTAAAACTAAGTTCCCCGCTGGGGGCCATCTTGGATTAGGTACGGACCTGCCGGATACCTTTTTTGGAAAGGACCATCTCAGGACCATAGTGACTAAGTTTGGTTATAATTAGACTGGTAGTTTCTGAGAAGAAGATCTTTGAATGTCTNATAAAGGGTAAGAGCTATGCCAAATCCATTGACATAGTACTAAAAGTTTTCAACAAGAGGAATTCAAAGAAACAAATCCCATCAAAATCAGAGGAAAATAAAATTTAGCAGAATACTTTTTTTTCTAAAATTAAAGTATTCTTGTTTAGTTTCCATGGCAACCGAAAGATCCACCATCCATTACAACCCATAACAGAACACCATTCAAAAACAATTTGGGCAAGGCAGGGGTTCCCCTTATAATCAAAGTAATACATATTGCTGAAAGTGAAACATTCAGACCACATTTCAAATAAAAATTCAAAAATTTGGTCAGAGGTTCCCCTTAAAATCAATAGGGCTAATGTAAAACTATGATCCAGATGGTGGCCATCTTGGATGAGGTACAGACCTGCCAGATACCTTTTTTGGAAGGGACCATCTAAGGGCCATTGTGACTTAGTTTGGTTATAATTGCACTGGTAGTTTCTGAGAAGAAGTTCTTTGCATGTCTTTTCCATAGGGTCCAATGTTAAAACTGTTCCCGCTGGCGGCCATCTTGGATGAGGTACATACCTGCCAGATACCTGTTTTTGGATGGGACCATCTAAGGACCATTGTGGCTTAGTTTAGTTTTAATTGGACTAGTAGTTTCTGAGAAGAAGATCTTTGAATGTATTCCATAGGGTCCAATGTTAAAACTATGTTCCCCGCTGGCCGCCATCTTGGATTAGGTACCGACTTGTCCGATACCTATTTTGTAAGGGATCATCTAAGGACTATTATGACTAAGTTTGTTTATAATTGGACAGGTAGTTTCTGAGAAGAAAATCTCTGAATGTCTTTCCCATAGGATCCAATGTTAAATCTAAGTTCCCAGCTGGGGGCCATCTTGGATTAGGTACGGACCTGCCGGATACCTTTTTTGGAAAGGACCATCTAAGGACCATAGTGACTAAGTTTGGTGTTAATTGGACAGGTAGTTTCTGAGAAGAAGATCTTTGAATGTATTTTTCATAGGATCCAATGTTAAAACTATGTTCCCCGCTGGCCGCCATCTTGGATTAGGTACCGACTTGTCCGATACCTATTTTGTAAGGGATCATCTAAGGACTATTATGACTATGTTTGGTTATAATTGGACTGGTAGTTTCTGAAAAGAAGATCTTTGAATGTCTTTCCCATAGGATCCAATGTTAAAACAAAGTTCCGTGCTGGGGGCCATCTTGGATTATGTTGGACCTGCCGGATACCTTTTTAGAAAGGACCATCTAAGGACCATAGTGACTAAGTTTGGTTATAATTGGACTGTTAGTTTCTGACAAGAAGATCTTTGAAAGTCTTTTCCATAGGGTCCAATGTTAAAACTATGTTTCCCGCCGGCGGTCATCTTGGATGAGGTACAGACCTGCCACATACCTTTTTGGAAGCGGCCATCTAAGGATCATTGTGACTAAGTTTGATTATTATTGGACTGGTAGTTTCTGAGAAGAAGATCTTTGAATGTCTTTTCCATAGTGTCCAATGTTAAAACTATGTTCCCCGCTGGCGGCCATCTTGGATTAGGTAGGGACCTGCCGGATATCTTTTTTGGAAGGGATCATCTAAGGACCATTGTGACTAAGCACTGATAGTTTCTGAGGAGAAGATCTTTGAATTTCTTTTCTAAGGGTCCAATGTTAAAACTATGTTCCCCGCTGGTGGATATCTTGGATTAGGTACAGACCCGCCAGATATCTTTTTTGGAAGGACCATCTAAGGACCATTGTGACTAAGTTTGGTTATAATTCGACTGGTAGTTCCTGAGAAGAAGATCTTTGAATGTCTTTTCGATAGGGTCCAATGTTAAAACTATGTTCCACGCTGGCGGCCATCTTGGATTAGTTACTGACCTGCCGGATACCTTCTTTGGAGAGGACCATCTAAGGACCATTGTGACTAAGCACTGATAGTTTCTGAGAAGAAGATCTTTGAATGACTTTTCCATAGGGTCCAATGTTAAAACTATGTTCCCCACTGGCGGCCATCTTGGATTAGGTACAGACCTGCCATATACCTTTTTTGGAAGGACCATCTAAGGACCATTGTGACTAAGTTTGGTTATAATTGGACGGGTAGTTTCTGAGAAGAAGATCTTTGAATGTGATTACCCATAGGGTCCAATGTTAAAACTATGTTCCCCGCTGGGGGCCAATTCTTGGATGAGGTACGGACCTGTTGGATACCTTTTTCAAAGGGGACCACCCAAGGACTATTGTGACCACATTTGGTTCCAATTGGCCCAGTGGTTTCAGAGGAGAAGATCTTTGAATGCAAAGTTTACGCCAGACGGACGGGACAACGGACGCTGGACGCCAAGTGATGGCAAAAGCTCACCCTGGCATAGCCAGGTGCGCTAAAAATTATACAGATTCCCCTTTTCGAGCCCCATTTATCTCATGATGAATGGTACATCCTAATTGAAATCTGTCAACATCCACTGCTGTTGGAAATTTCCTCAGGAGCACACTAAAAGAAACCTCATCTAATCTGATAGATAATAAAGAATGTGAAAACATGCAATTTACACCCTTTTTGGCCCCTTTCTCTAAAACAAGCAGGGCTACGAATCCAAAATTGAAACCAGGGCTTAAGCTTGTGCAAAAAAACTTCATTCTAAAATTTGATAATGATCTGTTCACTAGTACCAAAGATATTCACTTATATGGAAAAAAAGAGTTAGTTATTCAAGATGGTTGTAATAGCTGAACCAACGCCAATTTCGTCCAAGGGATGGTAGAGTTCCTTAGGTGGATACCTCTTGTATGCAGGGTTGTCAATTTAAAAAATTAAATACCAACATGATTAACAACAGCACTTAAGGAAACTGCATGTAATATATTGTCGACATAATTCAAGATGAAGAACAACAATAATTCATGTTTTTCCAGGCTTTCCGAAATTTGAAAAATTCTGCCGGTCATTTGGTCCGACGAGCAAGAAAAATTTGCAGGACTATAAGTGAACTTGCCAGACCATTATGACGAAAATCCGGAAAAAAATCCGTTTTCTCCGTTTCGGTTCTGATGTACAAAATCGGAAGTCAGCCATTTGCGATTTCGTAGTCAAAATTGGATAAAGCTTGTATTCTAAAGCAAAAATTTAATAAAGAAAGCAAGGAATGTTATACTTTAAAGACCGGTTGAAACATTTTCTATTGACATGCAAATAAACAGAGGCAACAACCAATGGACAGATGAAATCTCTTGCCGGTCCTCTGGTCCGACACGGATAATTATTTGCCGGTCCAGACTCAAAAATGCCGGTCAGGACAGACGGACCGGCACATTTCTGAAAGCCTGTTTTTCCATTGCATGGTTTTGCATGTTCATAGAGACTTTGTCTCATGTGCATTTACTCCATATCCCGTCATTATTTACTAGGTCACTGGGCAGATTTGACTGTAAAAGGAATAAAAAACTCTTCATTATAAGAGACCTGCATAAAGATTTGATTTAATCTTGTTCTAACATTCTGTAATGCTTTTTGTATCATATATACAGATTTCATTCTCAGTATGAAATATGAAAATCAATGTTATCTGGGTATTTATTACAATGAACACCATATCTGATACAGTTGAAGTGTGAGTGGGTTATTTTGTTCGTATTTTTTATGACATTGCCTGCTGCTTGACTTTTTATAAAGATTAGCACTTGAAATTCGAAAAATTAACAATGTCATTTCACATAATGAATTAATTCTATATGGATTTTTCCCAATATCTTTTATAAAATTCTTATCATCTATATCCATAAAATTGTCAACTCCAAGACATCTAGGTAAGTTTCACGTCTTACGTAAAAAATCTTTATATATATATTTTTTGTTTTCATTGTCTCTACTAAACTGTTAAGTCCCAAATCAATACAGACACATTTAAACCAGCCATGTGGAATCAATGAAAACTTCTATTCATTAATTCAATGGGAATATTTAAATGTTGAAATAATGCTCTTCCCTTAAATGCAGGTTTATAGATTTTTCAGGTTTTCCCTATCGATTACTATACCATATATATATATATATGTGATATCTCTAAATATTTCATTCTGTTTATTAGCAATTAAGTAAACATATTTTAATTCCGTCACTTGAATACCAAGAACATGTCTCCCAGACTTAATCTGTGTTCCCAAAAGAGTATATATACATTAGTTTGTCATTAATGGTACATGCATGTGTTAGGACAAAAGTTTTGTTTTTTTATCTAGAATTAGAGGCTCATATGAGCCTGTTTTGGTCACCTAATTATACATGTAGATAAAATATAATCCTTTTTCAGCTTTCATTTATACAGATAAAACTAGCTTGTCTAGTATTTTTGCTTAATGTAATATATCTGGGAGTCGTACAGACCTGCTTTAAAAAAATCCAATCTAAGGAAGATGAAGGTTATTGTCACTTAGTTTGGTTACAAGTTTTAAGTATTTTTTTAAAACTGTATGTACACATGCTTTTATGTATTTTTTTCAAAAGAAATGTGGCAGCTTTTTTGATTTGAACATTAGACCTACAGGACATAATTCTGTAACATACTTAGTGAACAGATGTTCATATAATATTTTCCAAAACCAGAATTCCAACATCCAACTACAATGTGGCTGTGTATGACCTTGTTCAAAAAACATTGGGTAATAAACTTTATGTGCCTTTTTCTGCACTATTGTTTTGATATCTGGTTGATGTATCACAGACTTGTGTACTATTTAGGGCTTGGTATATGATGTGAGGTTCTTCGCTGTGTTGAAGACAGTACGTTGACCCCTAGATGCTTTGTTTTGGGTCGTTTTAAGCTGGAGATGAGATGTTGTCTCCTTGACATCTACCCCATTTCCTTTTTTTTTCATAATTTACTTGAATAAATAAAAATACCTTCAAATGCATTATCCAGTACACCTTGACCAAGATCTTTAAATACCCGCCATTGACTGGCATACTGTGATCCTGGATTCTCCACCAGAATCCCTTGTGGGTCCTCTTTAAATCCATCATGTGACCTAAAATTAAACAAGAGGCTCTCAAGAGCCTGTATAGCTCACCTGGACCATGGCTGACATAGATAAAAGGCATTTCCAATAGGAAAAACGAAAAATAAAATTTAGCAGAATGTTTTTTTTTCTAAAATTACATTATTCTTGTTTGGTTTCCATGACAACCAAAAGATCCACCATCCATTACAACCCATAACAGAACACCATTCAAAAAAAAATTGGGCAGGGGTTCCCCTAATAATTAAAGTAATACATAGTGCTGAAATTAAAACATGCAGACCACTTTTCAAATAAAAATTCAAAAATTTGGGCAGAGGTTCCCCTTAAAATCAATAGGGCCAATGTAAAAACTGTGTTCCAGATGGTGGCCATCTTGGATGAGGTACAGACCTACCAAATACATTTTTTGGATGGGACCACCTAAGGACCATTGTGGCTTAGTTTGGTTCCAGGACTAGTAGTTTCTGAGAAGAAGATCTTTGAATGTATATTCCATAGGGTCCAATATTAAAACTATGTTCCCGCTGGCGGCCATCTTGGATGAGGTACAGACCTGCCAGATACATTTTTGGAAGGGACCATCCAAGGGCCATTGTTACTAAGTTTGGTTATAATTGGACTGGTAGTTTCTGAGAAGAAGATCTTTGAATGAATGTTAAAACTATGTTCCCGCTGGCGGCCATCTTTGGTTAGGTACTGACCTGCCGGATACCTTTTTTGGAAAGGACCATTGTGACTAAGTTTGGTTATAATTGGACTGGTAGTTTCTGAGAAGAAGATCTTTGAATGTCTTTTCCATAGGGTCTAATGTTAACATTATGTTCCCCGCTGGCAGCCATCTTGGATTAGGTACGGACCTGCCGGATACCTTTTTTGGAAGAGACCATCTAAGGACCATTTTGACTAAGTTTGGTTATAATTGGACTGGTAGTTTCTGAGAGGAAGATCTTTGAATGTCTTTTCCATAGGGTCCAATATTAAAGCTTTGTTCCCTGCTGGCAGCCATCTTGGATTAGATACAGACCTGGCGGATATCTTTTTTGGAAAGGACCATCTAAGGACCATTGTGACTTAGTTTGGTTATAATTGGACTGGTAGTTTCTGAGAAGAAGATCTTTGAATGT
>MJUU01005859.1:17287-41008 GCA_002080025.1 Modiolus philippinarum | reverse complement strand
CCCCCGTCCCATGTATGTTTTGCTGGAACAGCCCTCAATAATTCAAGAAGGTTATGTCACAATATTATATTACGCTTACTTTTTTGTCTTGACCATGTTAGATAGGACAGTGATCTTCAATTCTTTTCAAACCTTAAAAAACAATTATTATACCCCGCTACATAGTAGTGGGGGTATACTGGTTTACCTCCGTTCGTCCATTCGTTCGTTTGTTCGTCCGTCCGTAACCACACTTTCTCAGCAACTACTTTGCAGAATGAAATATTTTGGCAAAAGCTTTCTCATGATGGTCCGATGTGTATATACAGATTTCAAGGTTACCGCATAAGTACTTTTTGTTTGCCAAGACTTCATTGTTTTTTTATTGTTGTACAGCATTTGGAAATTTTCGTCACAATTTTTTCTGAAACTGTAAGAGGGATTCAATTGTTGTTATGCACAGAGCTTCCTTATGGTCCAATCTATCGTGTATTCGGATTCCAAGGTTACGCCATAAGCACTTCCTGTTTGCTGATACGTCAATGTTTTTCATTGTTGTACAATAAATGGAATTTTTCGTCACAATTTTTTCTGAAACTGTAAGAGGGTTTCAATTGTTGTTTTGCACAGAGCTTCCTTATGGTCCAATCTATCGTGTATTCGGATTTTAAGGTTTCACCACAAGCACTTCCTGTTTGCTGAAACGTCATTGTTTTCCATTGATGTACAATATATGGAATTTTTATACCCCCGCTACATAGTAGTGGGGGTATACTGGTTTACCTCCGTTCGTCCGTTCGTCCGTCCGTAACAGCACTTTTCTCAGCAACTACTTTAGAGAATGAATTCATATTTTGTCAAAAGCTTCCTCATGATGGTCGGATGTGTATATATAGATTTTACGGTTACTGCATAAGTACTTCCTGTTTGCCGAGACTTCATTTTTTCTTTTATTGTTGTACAGCATATGGAATTTTTCATCACAATATTTTCTGAAACTGTAAGAGGGATTCAATTGTTGTTATGCACAGATCTTCCTTATGGTCCAATCTATCGTGTATTCCGATTTTAAAGTTATGTCATAAGCACTTCCTGTTTGCCGAGACGTCATTTATTGTCTCGCCCGCGACGAAAGTCGCGGAAGCGAGACATAGGCGTGCAAAGTATGACGGCGACGGCAACGGCGGCGTAAACTCAAGTTTTAATACAGAAGCCTTTGATGTAGGAACTTTATATTTGGTCCATAGGTAGCTTACGGCGAACCCTATCTGTCGGACCCAAAATCATGTGACCTTGACCTATATTTCGCGGTCCAGTGACCAGGTTAAGTTTTTTTGCTTAAGTCCATTTCTCAATAACTAGAAGCTAGAAGTCAATGATATTTGGTATATAGCTTGGTCTTGGTTAGTACATGTCTGTCTGCCATATGGCTTTTGACTTTGACCTCAAATTCACGGTCCAGCGACCACGTTAAGTTTTTTTGCTTAAGTCTGTTTCTCAATAATTACAAGCCATAGGTCAATGATATTTGGTATATAGCTTGGTCTTGGTTAGTACATGTCAGTCTGTCATATGGCTTTTGTCCTTGACCTCATTTTCATGGTCTAGTGAACAAAATTGAGTGTTTAATAAGAATATTTTCTTAATAACTGTAAGTGGTATGGTAATAATATTTGGCTTGTAGGTTGCTCTTGAGTAGTACATGACTGTTTTAGTGACAAGCAGGGACGGGCGAGACATCTTTTAGGGTCCACTCTTGTTTCATTATGTACAATATATGGAATTTTTTGTCACAATATTTTCTGAAACTGTAAATTGGATTCAATTGTTCTTTTGCGCAGAGCTTCCTTATGGTCCAATCTATCGTGTATTCCAATTTTAAAGTTACATCGTAAGCACTTTCTGTTTGCCGAGACATCCTTGTTTTTCATTGTTGTTCAATATATGGAATTTTTGTCACAATTTTTTCTGAAACTGTAAGTAGGATTCAATTGCTGTTTTGCACAGAGCTTCTAAAGTTCTTTATGGTCAAATCTATTTTATATTCCGATTTCAAGGTAATGCCATAAGCACTTCCTGCTTGCTGAGATGTCATTGTTTTTCATCATGTACAATATTTGGAATTTTTCTTCACAATTTTTTCTGAAACTGTAAGAGGGATTCAATTTTTGTTTTGTACATAGCTTCCTTATAGTCCAATCTATCGTGTATTCCGATTTCAAGGTTAAGTCATAAGCACTTCCTGTTTGCCGAGACATCATTGTTTTTCATTGTTGTTTCATATATGGAATTTTTCGTCACAATTTTCTCTGAAACTTAAGTTGAATTCAATTGTTGTTTTGCACAGAGCTTCCTTATGGTCCAATCTATCGTGTATTCCGATTTCAAGGTAATGCCGTAAACACTTCCTGTTTGCAATGATGTCATTGTTTTTCATTGTTGTGCAATATATGAAATTTTTTGTCACAATTTTTTCTGAAACTGTAAGTGGGATTCAATTGTTGTTTTGCACAGAGCTTCCTTACAGTCCAATCTATTGTGTATATACATTTCAATGTTAAGGCATAAGCACTTTTTGTTTTCCTAGACATCATTGTTTTTCATTGTTGTACAAAATATGGAATTTTTGTCACAGTTTCTTTTGAAAATGTAAAGCAGATTCAATTGTTGTGTTGACAGTTATCGTTGAAAATGTTGGTTACTAGGATTATATCATTGTGTTTATACTTGTATTGTGTCCACACTTTTTACTGTGTCCACACCTGTATTGTGTCCCTATACAATTAAATTTGCACTTGCCACATTGATTCAGGGCTCAATGAGGGGGGTATATCAGGCTGCCATTCGGCGCCAGCTCTTGTTTTCAAACCTTAAAAACCCTATTACATGTATATTAATGTTACAAGAATATGAATTTTAATACTTTTATGTAGATTTGGTGGTAACCGAAGAGGAGGTGGTGGAAGAGGAAGTTCAGGTGGAGGTGGATTCAGAGGTCGAGGTAGAGGTGGAAGAGGCCGTGGTGGAGCAAATCGAAAGCCAAGAACAGCAGAAGAATTGGATGCAGAGTTAGATGCATATAATTCAAAGGTACAATGAAGTAAATTCACTGGAAAGGTTTTCGGACAAAAAGCAATAGATTGAAAAACCCTCGCTCAGAAGGAGAGGGGGGTAAACTGTTTTGCCAAGGTCTGTCTCTCCATCTGGAACATCTTTCGTCAAGGATTTCTCAGCAAGGATTTGGTATTTGGTCTGAAGCTTTTGTATGATGAGTTGTACAGTGTCTCCCCTTTTCAAGTCAGTCACTCACCTACTTCCTGTTTTACCATAACTTAGATTTTTTTCTCATTATTTCTTGAGAATTTATGATTTGGTCCATACATGTTTTGTGTCCACACTTGTTGTATTGTTTCCCCACACACTTAAATTTGCACTTTCCATATTGATTCAGTGTTCAATGAGCAGGATTATAACTGGCTGCCATTCGGCGACAGCTCTTGTATTGTTCCTTCATGTTTGAAAGGATTTTCGTCTACAAATTTGTCCCTATTATTAAATGCATTTATATTTTAAAGTGTTTTAATTATTAATAAGATGGATAATTTGATTGGAGACTTTACTGCTGATAACCTCTGACATTCCCCATATTTGTCTTGCTGAATATCAAAATAGTTACCTATCTGCACAGGTAAACTGTTTGTTCACACGTCCCTTTGTTAAAACTAATTCCAATCATGCTTGAAGAGTTTAATCTTCTAGGAAAAATCTAAAGATAGGTAACTATTTTGATATTCTGCAAGACAAATATGGGGAATGTCAGGGGTTATCCCCAGTAATATTACTGTTGTATTTGGCCACTTGGTTTAAACATATTTATTCAAATAATTACAAACAAAAACAATAATACATTTAACATGCAAAAATCTTAATAGGATTTGAATTTAAGATAAATAAACGTAAACAAAGTTCTGTGTTTGAGGCAATTTAAATAAACCAAATATAGGCACAATGGTCCTTTGATGGACCCATTGAAAATTAAATAGGAGTCTGGCAGGTTCACACCTCATTTAAAGATGGTCCTCAGCAGGCATATATTTAACAATCGACCCTAAAACGGAGACTCATCAAAATACAATGTACATCTAGGGTATTTATACAACAATTTCTACTCAGTGAAAGCTCTGTCAATGTGAGTTGTATTGCAGTGTCACTCTCACAAATCCTTTTGGTTGGGAGTTTTTTTGCTACAAATATTTTGGGGAAAAGTTTGGTGATTGAGAAAGGTTGGAATATCTGACCCCACAGAATGCCAGAAGAAGCAATGTTTTCTATTGTGTAAAGTACTTATACATGATCAAGATGTTTATTTATAGTCTCATAAAAGACAGTTGTCTCTGACAGCTTAGACACCATAGCAAAATGTGATTAAATCAATGATTGAAGTATAATGCTTTATTGAATTATTTTACAGATGGAAACAGATTGATGGAGAAACTTCAATAGGTACATACTTCAGAAGGAGAGCTATTCTCATTGATAAAGGACAAATTAACAGAGACTTCAGACAAATTGTGATGAAATATATACATATATGTCCCTTATTGTTAACTTGTTGAAGCAGACACTGAAAGTGCAAACTGTTTCGACTCCGAGAAAAGAATGATGGAAACTGGTGGTATCTTACGTGTCCTAAATTTACCATGTGTCAGAATTGGAGTATATACTTGATAGCAAAGATAACTTCAGCAGTGAACAAAATAAATACTTATTGTTTTATGATGGAATTTTATACTATAAATGATTCACATTTTTTTTTCATTTTATTTTCAGATTAAAATATGATTTTATTTGTATAATATATGTGGTTAAAAATGATGCAATCCCAAAGAGCAATTTCTTTTAACCTGTGGTTTTATAGTTTTAGCAAGGTCATAGTAGGTTAAATTTGTATCTTAGTGGTGGGAAATAACTTGTCAGTTTTATAATGCTGTACAGGTTACAGAATTTTATAACAGCATACATTCATTTTGTTAAACTTATATGTACATTTTAAGTGGCAGCAGTTTTCCCCAAATATAAATTATTGAAACAAAATGTCTTGTATTTATTGATAATAAATGTTTCCAGGTAAGGGAAAATGATTTAAGGTGGAAAATATGACTCGGAAATTTGTGTATACATATGATTACGAATTTGCGTTGTTGGGGTAATTCATGAATTCACTCTTATGTAAATGAAAATTTGAAATTATGGCTTCATGTCATTGACACAAAATTTTGTTCATCATGGTCATTTTCATTGAATATAAAATGTTAAAACATAGATCTTAAAGTCATATAAATCCATGTGATCTTAATTGTACAAATTGTGTGAGCAAAAATTGTCTCGAGTTTTAATATGACTCTATTTGTTCATTGTAAGGTAAATAAGGTTTTCATTATACAATCTCCACATAACATGATTTAGTTTGAAAAATAATGATAAGGTCAAAATGATTCCCCATTTGGTTAAAGGATTTAAATGTGTCCTTTAGCTTTAAATTTGTATGCTGTATTTTTCAAGAAACCAAATATTTTGATGAAATAAAACAAGTCAGAAAAAATTGTGCAATGTATTTCAGATATATTGTTTTTCCTTTACCCATTTTATGTACATATGAGGTGTTCTGGATTTATTTCTACAAAAGAGTCCTTTCAAGTAAAGCATGTCATCTAAGATGTAAGTTGAGAATTAAGATGTGCTAGTCACTGGAGATATTGATCTGAGATAATGTGCTACATTTTCCAAATAGGATATTTTTTGTTTCATTTTTCATCCTCATTGATTTCATGTATGTCAATAAAATTCTTTTTATGATTTCTCTCTTTTTTTTTTACTTAGTTCCTTGAAAAAAAATTGCATGCATTCAATTTTGTGTCATAAGTGTGAAGCTGTATAAGCAGAACGGCGATAAACCACATAAAAGACATTTGAATGGTTCAAAACTAAAGTGATTGATGTTCCTCACTGTGTTGAAGACCGTACGGAGATCCCTTGATGCTTTGTTTTGGGTCGGTTTAACATGGAGATGAGATGTTGTCTCCTTGACATTTACCCCATTTCCTTTCTTTTTCATAGAAAAGGTATTGAATATCATTCCTGATGAGGCATAATTTTTCTCACCAAAAAGATAAACCAGTTCCAGTTTTAAGGTGTACAAGCTTTTCTTGTCTTGTACCCCCCCCNATTAAATGGCAGCTAATTCTGATGTCATTGACTTTGCCTAGGTTTTATGCATGTCAAGTATGCCGTGGTGGGGAAGAATTCAAATTTTGACAATATATTTGTGAGAAAAATCAAGCACCAGACGATCATGGCGCTGTGCTCATGGTCAGGCATTGTCAGTGTCTTTGGTCAATAACGTAGTTCCATTTGAATCTATTTATCTCATAAACAGTACATGCCTCATGAAATCTGTTGGACATATTACAAATTGGCAATTACCTCCGAAGCACACTGAAAGAAACCACAACAAAATCTGATAAATAAAAATTATATTACAGCCATATAAATGAAAACATAATTCAGTCTTTTCTTTAATACTACAATACCAAAATGCAACCCTAGCTTTCTTTTTATACGACCACAAAAATTTTGCGGTCGTATTATGGTATGGCGCTGGCGTCGGCGTCTGTGGACAGCATAACTTTAGTTCTAATGAATGGATTGTTATCAAATTTTAGTATGATGTTTGTTGGCACAAGCTTAAGCCTGGGTTTTAGTTTCGCGTTCCCTGCCCAACCCGTTTTTGAAAAAGAGGCAAAAAAGGGGCCAAAAAGGGGTTAAATTAGGTATTTTCTTGTCTGTGGGCAGCATAACTTTGGTTCTAGTGGATGGATTGTTTTCAAATCTTAGTATGATGTTTCTTGGAACATTCTTGAGAAACATTTTTTTTCCTTTAGTTTTTGGCCCACCCATTTCAGAATTAGGGGCTAAAAAAGGGTTAAATTGGGTGTTTTCACATATTTGACTGTAGAATCTTTATTATTTATTGGATTTTGATGGGGTTTGTTTCAGTGTGCTCCTGAGGAAATTTCCAATCTGGAGTATGCCAACGGATTTCATGAAGCATGTACCACTCACGAGATAAATGGGCCCAACGGGCAAATCTCAAAATTAATTTTTTTTATTTTAAGTCCGATTTTGATGCAGCTTTTTTCAATGGATTCCTTGCGAAAAATTAATATTGCACTTAGCTATTAGATTTTTGGTAACTTGTTTCCTTTCCCAGCTATGAGGGGCCAAACGGGGCCAAAATTGCGAATTTGCAGATTATGTAGAATTTTTATTTTTCATCGGATTTCAATGGGATTTTTTCTTTGGATTCCTCTTGATCTAAGCTTTCAGTTGTGTGTCAATGGATTTGGCGTAGCTCTTACCGTTTCCAAGCTACAAGGGGTCAAAGGGGCCAAAATTGCAATTTTTCTAAATATATCAAATCTTTATTTCTCATCAGATTTCGATGGGATTTTTTTGTTTGGATTCCTCTTGATCTAAGCTTTCAGTAGTATGTCAATGGATTTGGCGTAGCTCTTACCGTTTCCGAGCTACAAGGGGTCAAAGGGGCCAAAATTGCAATTTTTCTAAATATGTCAAAAATCTTTATTTCTCATCGGATTTCAATGGGATTTTTTTGTTTGGATTCCTCTTGATCTAAGCTTTCAGTAGTATGTCAATGGATTTGGCATAGCTCTTACCGTTTCTGAGCTACAAGGGGTCAAAGGGTCCAAAATTGCAAGTTTTCTGAATATGTTAAATCTTTATTTTTTCATCGGATTTCGATCGGAATTTTTTCTTTGGATTCCTCTTGATCTAAGCTTTCAGTAATATGTCAACGGATTTGGCATGGCATGTATCCTTTCCGAGCTACAAGGGGTCAAAGGGGCCAAAATTGCAATTTTTCTAAATATGTCAAATCTTAATTTTTCATCGGATTTCGATGGGATTTTTTTGTTTGGATTCCTCTTCATCTAAGCTTTCAGTAGAATGTCAATGGATTTGGCGTAGCTCTTACCGTTTCTGAGCTACAAGGGGTCAAAGGGTCCAAAATTGCAATTTTTCTAAATATGTCAAATCTTTATTTTTTCATCGGATTTCGATGGGAATTTTTTCTTTTGATTCCTCTTGATCTAAGCTTTCAGTAATATGTCAACGAATTTGGCGTGGCATGTATCGTTTCCGAGCTACAAGGGGTCAAAGGGGCCAAAATTGCAATTTTTCTAAATATGTCAAATCTTTATTTTTCATTGGATTTCGATGGGATTTTTTTCTTTGGATTCCTCTTGATCTAAGCTTTCAGTAGTATGACAAAGGATTTGGCATAGCTCTTACCTTTTCTGAGCTACAAGGGGTCAAAGGGGCCAAAATTGCAATTTTTCTAATATGTCAAATCTTTATTTTTCATCAGATTTGGATGGATTTTTTTTTTATTTCTATGGATGTAAAGTTTTAGTTGATAGTAACATATTTTGCATAGCTCTTACAGTTTTTTTTTTATCAATAAGTGATCAAAAGGGTTGATTTTTTTCTGTAGTTTGTTTCCAGCTAATAACTGTCAAGCTTCTTTTTGTGTCCATCTAATTATTGTGTCAAGCTCTTTACTGTGTCCACATTCACTTTAAACTACTTTTGATGAAATTTCAGTGGTCGACATGCTGCGCTCGGCGTAGCCCTTTATTGGTAACTTGTTTCCTTTTCCAGCTATGAGGGGCCAAAGGGGCCAAAATTGCGAATTTGCAGATAATGTGGAATTTCTATTTTTCATCGGATTTCAATGGGATTTTTTTCTTTGGATTCCTCTTGATCTAAGCTTTCAGNGTGAATCAGATTGAATCAACAAATTGGTTGTCTGGTGGGGGAGGGGGCAAATCTAGTTGTCAGGTTGAATCAACAAATTGGTTGTATGGTGGGGGGGGGGCAAATATAGTTGTCATTTTGTAAAAATATGTATGCTAAGTCGAGAAATTGGATTGATACATGCATACATGCCTTTTAGATGGAAAATAAAATTTCATTAAAATTAGATTAGTTTTTAATTATTCAAATATATGATTGAGTATGATTTTACAGCTTCACAATTATATGAAAAGGGTGGTTTTCATTGGGCTTCGCGGCTCACTTGTACACTACTATTAATCTGTCAGAAATGAACTCGTCATTTGCATCTTCATTAGGGTCTAATAGAAATAAATCTCTCAATAATCATAACCCTAATGGGTTAAATAGTTTTCAATAAAGAATTAATTTATAAGAGTTTGTTTTATAGTGCAAATCATGGATCTACCGAGTCTTTAACCATACTCACAGGTGGATCAAGCCTTTAGAAAAAGGGGTTCCAATGAGGTTTTCAGTCGGGTTTTTGCCAGTTTTTTTTTATTTAAATACTGGATGAAATTTAAAACTTTTACCAGAAAAAGGGGGGTTGGGGTTCCAACCCCCCGAACTACTCTGAATCCGCCATTTCAACTTACAAAATCATAAGGATTGTTTTTGATATTTAATTATTCCTATTGACTACATTTACTTTTCCCTGTTTGTTTTAGTATTAACTTTAAGTATGAAATGATTATTATTCAACTCGCCATACCCAAATGAATTGTGAAGTTCCTGCATGAACCTATCTTACCCATGTGCAGGGGCGGATCCAGGATTTTACATTACCGGGAGTGCATTTGACGAAACGATAAAATGCCAAGCGCAACAAGGCTCGAATTTTGTACCAAATTTTGACACAAAAACATAGAAATGTATATCTTATTGGTTCTAGGGGACGCACGTACAGTATCTCACTCCAAACCGTAATCTTGTATCTTTTGTTACGATGCAAATTTCATAAGGGACCGACCATTTAACCTGAAAGGAGGGGGCTATGGTTTTTTTTTCGAAAAAAAAATTTCTGAAGCTGATTTTATGTGAAAAAAATATTTTTGCTGCAAAAGTGATGAAAAGTGATGAAAAAAAAAGAGTCTGAATGGGGCTTTTTGCCCCAAAAAATAATGTTTATTTTCGAAAAAAATTATTTTGTTTGTACTAGTTAAAAAAATAAATAAATTCTGTCCAGAAAAAGAAAACCATAACCCCCCCCCCTTTTCAAGTCCCTAAACAAGTGTATGCATTACGAAAGATGTTTGAGTTAGATTTTTAAATATTTTTGAAATGAAAGTAATTTATTATTCTCTGTGTGTTCTCAACTTTTGCTTATTTTAGTTCTCGACACCTATTTATCATTTCATTTCATAGAGTAGAGTGGAGACTTTGTTTGTTTGTTCATTTCCCTATATACTGACATAACTTCATTAAACAATGATTTTATAAATAAGTTGAAAAAGAAACTTATTGAGAAATATCACAGTAATTTAAAAAGTGAACTTGAATATAGTAATAAAAATCAGACAGGTAAATTAAGACTTTATTTATCTTTTAAAAATTGTTTTGGGAGAGAATCATATTTTTCGGTTATTGATAATTTTGATGTAAGAAAATGTTTTACAGCTTTTAGAATTGGTGCCCATAATTTAGAAATACAAACAAGTTGAATTAAAAGATCGAAAATGTAAGATTTGTACATCTGGAAATGTAGAAGATGAGTTACATGTTCTGTTTCACTGTTCAAAATATGATATTCAACGTAAATATTTTGAAACTAAATACCTATAATAAAAATTATGAAAATATGTCAAAACATAATAAACTTGAATGGTTGATGAGGAATGAAGATCCATGGGTAATCAGTATATTTTCCACATATGTATACCAATGTTTTAAGTTACGATCTAGCTTTGCTTCTGTAAATAATTCCAGTATATCTTCATGATTTTGTAAATGATTTACTCTGTAATGTTCAATTTCATTGATTGTTTTTTTTTATTGTGAATATATGTCAGAGATGACCCATGATTGGATTAATAAAACTATTGTATTGTATTGTATTGTATTTCCCTGGTAAGACGTTCATGAAACCTTTTTTTTTCGACATTCAAGCCATCGATTCGTCTGTACACATGTCCGAGAGGTGTATATTTCGGTAGGGTTTCCAATCTTTTGGTTCATGTTGAATGATATTTGAGATGTAATTAATCGACACTGGTGCCTTATTCGTGTTATATGTCAAAATTAAATTGCACAAAAGTAACGAGAACTAGTCATTTTCAGACAACTGATGCATATTTCAGACCGGAATTTTGAGAAATATGATCAGACTGTGTATGCTGTGTGCACCAAACTCTGTTGTCCACTTGTACCATAACATTGTCTGGTTTCAAACCCAAATTATATAATTGGAAAAACTCGTAGACAATAAAATCACATTGGTGGCGTAAATGTTGCTGTCCATGGTGTAATTGATTAACAATATCTTTATTCACAAATGCACAATTATGCCAATAACGAGTTACAAGCAAAAGCAACAAAAATAAACCAAACAACAACTATTGCACTAAAAAATACTCAGAAATAATAGGTTTTATGGCAGTTCGCATGTCCATTTGTCCTGTGTGACTTGAACTTACATTTCAGCATTCTGTGCACTATAAATAGCCATATCACTTCCGAAATTAAATAGGAGACAGCAAGATAATGAAATAATTTTTTTTCACATAGAGTACAAAAAAGGCATAGTACTCTTAAGCGGGCGACTTAAGCGGATAGACTTATGTAGTATATTTTTGTCGAGAAGCAGTCGAGCAGATACTATGATATTGCCTAATCCTGTAACTATATAATCGAAAAATTGCTGATACCCATGTTTATGCTCAATGATATCCCCTGACTCTAATTCAAGCGTATATATTGCGCTAATTTAATAAAAGGTATAATGGTTTTATTTTCAATACACATTTTAATACCACTAACAAGTTGCTAATGAGTTACTCCCGTCTATGCTCACGTGTTTATTTGACTGTTCGCTATTGATATGGTGGTGGTGATAGCGAGAGTGGTGATTGGGATAATGAAGCTTGTTCTTATGGTATTACCGTGTTGGTGTGCTTCCTATCAAATAAAAAATGTTTTTATGATGCTACTCACTACTTAAATTAATTGCTCACGAGTTTCAAACATGACTCACGAGTGCACACAAGTATACCCATGCGACTCAATGGTTCCTCCCAGCTATGATCATGTGCTTATTAACTATTCTTGGGCGTTGATGGTCGTGGTGGGTGCTGATGAGAGTGGTAATCGTGGTTTTAAGACTTGTTTTCATGGTCTTTAGGGCGACAATTATGCTGTTGAGCTTCTTAAATAATAGATTTTTGGCTTTAAATGATGCTACTCACAAATGACTCATGAGTTGCTCATCAGTATACTCACGTGATTCACGAGATACTCACGACTGTGCTTGCGTGTTCATTTTCAGTATTTCGTGGTGGTGGTGGTGGGTCGTGATGATAATCAGACAACTTTAAAAATTGTTGGGTGAAACTTAATAATAGACTCGAGCTAGACCAATTAAGCTTGATTAAAATTGGTTCATTGGTTTCTAGTGCCCAGGTTTATTTAGTACTAATATATAACCCTTTGTTGGTTAGTATAACGTTCTGCCATATGGCTTTTGACTTTGACTTGAGCCACATGGCTTTTGACTTTGACCTCAATTTAATGTTCCAGTAACCATTTGAAAATTTCCAGATTTTCTCAATGACTGCAAGCGATAGCTCATAGCTCAGTATTTTATATGGTCAGTTCATGTCGGTCTGCAATATAGCTTTTTCCCTCGACCTCATTTTTTTGGTACAGTGTTGAGGTAAAGTTTTTGTGATCAAGTCCGGTTCTAATTAAGTACAAGTGGCAAGTCAATGATGTTTGGTATGTAGCTTGCTCTTGATTACTACATGACAGTCTGTCATATTGCCTTTTTCCTTGACCTCAATTTAGTGGTCTAGTGAACATGCATTGGCTAGTTTCTAAATATAAAATTATTTAAATTGTAGGACAATATTAGAAGCGTAGGTGATGACTGTCTGCCATATAACTGTTGGCATTAACCTAAATTTCATGGTCTAGTGGGTATGGTCGAGTTTTTTTGATTAGACCAATTGCCAAATTAATTTAGTGGTAGGGCAATAGTTGGCACATAGGACACATGATTGTCTTTAACATGGCTTTTGAAGCTGACCTCAATTTCATGGTCTAGAAAACATGGCAAAGTTTTTCTGTTTCTGAATACTGCAGCAAAAGCTAGGTAAAGGTAGGGCAATGGTATTTTTCATTAGGTTTCTCTTGAGTAGTTCATGTCTGTCTGCCATATGTCTTTTGACCTTCACATCAATTTCATGGTTTGGTGAACATGGTTAAGTTTTCCCCAATATATCCAATTTTAAATAACTGTAAGAGGCAGGGGCAATGAAACGTCATATATAGGTTTCTCTTTCATAATACACTATGTTTGCTACACAACCTTTGACCTTGACCTTAGATACTGTCATGACTATAAACAATAGTATTTGGTATGTAGATTGCTCTTGAATAGAAAACCACTATCTGCTGTATGGCTTTATATTAATTGGCTTAATTTGCATGGTAAAGTGGTCTTGGCAAGAACAAGTTCTTGGAGTATTGCAAGTTGTAGGACAATAATATATGCAGGTTCGTCTTGAGTAGCACGCTACTGGCATGTCTTTCAACATTGACATAATTTCATGACCACAGTAATTTTACCAAAACGGTTATTTGTACAGGAATCACATATAATTTTTTTGTTATATAATATTGTAATCTATTTTGCTTTAGCCTTCAATTTCAATGTCAAACCCCTTAGATTTGATAAGTTTTTCTGTAAATACAAGCCGAGTGTTAAGGATATTTGGTAAATGATAGTATATGATTTTTATGTAATACATACATTACATACCGCATTTGACCTAGGCCTAAATATTATGTATTGTATCAGTGAATTGACTAGTTTCTCAAGTTTTAAGGAGGTATGTCCAGCACAGGCAGGAAAAACTTGCATAAGGGTCCACACTTGTCTCAAGATATTTGAAAAATCTCCATATATAATTTTCACATATAAATTTTGTCTTCCACCACCAAATCCATCATCCAAAAGTTTTTGCTACCTCTATGAACATATTCAAATTTGCACAACTGTTTCATAGCCTCTTTTATGAGGGTTCATACGGCCAGCCTAGTCATTTAGTTTTGTGGCGTTCTTGTTCATGTTTTCATTGTTTCTTATGTCTTTGTCATGTTTCCTTCATTAGAATTTCACCAAAATTACCATAATTTTGGATTTTATACTATAGAAGTTCCTCTGCCTTTTACCTTCGCTATTGGTGTACATTTTGCATTTTAATTGTAACTGGGTTGTTTTGTCATTTGAAAGACAATTATCTTGAACTCTCAAACTTAACATGAACCCAGCTATGAGTACCACTTTCTGCATATCGTTTCTCTTACGATGAGTGATGCATGTATAGCAGAAGATCCATACTTAGAAATATAGTCCATGCCCTCAATTTCACTACTAGTTGAATTCATGACATAGTCTATGTGCTCAATTTCACTTCTAGGAGAGTTCATGATATAGTCCATGTGCTCCAATTCACTTCCATCAAAGTTCATGACATAGTCCATGCGCTCAATTTCACTACTAGCAGTGATCATGACATGATCCATGTGCAGCATTTCACTAATATTAAAATTCATGAGATAAAAAAAAGAAGGGAAACGGGGAATGTGCCAAAGAGACAACGACCCAAAGGGGAGTAATAACAACTCAAAGCCACCATAAGATCTTCAATGAATGGTGAGAAAACCCCACACCCAACAGCAGGTCGGAGTCTGCCCCTGAATAAAGAGTAATTAAGTTCAGCGAAATAAACATCATCCTAGACTCCTATAGACATAAAGTAAACTAACTTGAAAAAAGACAAAATACACAAAGGCTAAATTTCCTGACTTAGGACAGGCACAAACCTGCTGCGGCAGGGTTAAACTGGTTTTATTGAGCCCAAACCTTCCCCCTAGCCAATGTGATAAAAAAGTTTAAAAAAAAAAACAATAGTCACCGGTGAAATTCAGTTAGCAACCGGACTGAGTCAATTGTGAAAATAGTCCATCTACTCCATCTGACTTTCAGCAAAAGTCATGACATAGTCCATGCCCTCAATTTCACTATTAGCAGTGATCATGACATGATCCATGTACTGCATTTCACTAATATTAAAGTTCATGACAAAGTCCATGCACCCCATCTCATCACTAGCAGAGTTCAGAACATAGTCCATGCACTCTATCTCACTACTAGCAATGTTCATGACATAGTCCTTGCACTCAGTTTCACTACTGGTAGAGTTGATGACAAAGTCCAAACACTCAGTTTCACTACTAGTTGAGTTCATGACATAGTCTATGTGCTCAATTTCACTTCTAGGAGAGTTCATGATATAGTCCATGTGCTCCATTTCACTTCAATCAAAGTTCAAGACATAGTCCATGCACTCAATTTCACTACTAGCAGTGATCATGACATTATCCATGTGCTGCATTTCACTAATATTAAAGTTCATGAAATAGTCCATGCACTCCATCTCATCATTAGCAGAGTTCATGACATAGTCCATGCACTCTATCTCACTACTAGCAATGTTCATGACATAGTCCTTACACTCAGTTTCACTACTAGCACAGTTGATGACATAGTCAACACACTCAGTTTCATTACTAGCAATGTTCAAGAAATAGTCCACAGACTCAGTTTCACTACAACAATTCATGACATAGTCCACACACTCATTTCACTACTAGCAGAGTTCATGACATAGTCCACACACTCAGTTTCACTACCACAGTTCATGACATAGTCCACAAACTCAGTTTCACTACTTGCAGATTTCATAACATAGTCCATGCACTCAGTTTCACTACTAGCAATGTACATAACATAGTACTCAGTTTCACTACTAGCACAGTTCACGACATAGCCCAGACATTCGATTTCACTATATGTATAAGCAGAGTTTAAGACATAGTCCACACACTCAGTTTCACTACTAGAGTTCATGACACAGTCTACACACTCATTTTCACTACTAGAGTTCATGACATAGTCCAAACAATCAGTCTCACTACTAGAGTTCATGACATAGTACATACAATCAGTGTCAATACTAGAGTTCATGGCATAGTCCACACACTCAGTTTCACTACTAGCACAGTTCAAGACATAGTCCACACACTAAGTTTCACTACCAGCACAGTTCAAGACATAGTCCACACACTCAGTTTCACTACTAGAGTTCATGACATAGTTTCCACACTCATTTTCACTACAACAGTTCATGACATAGTCCACACACTCAGTTTCACTACTAGAGTTCATGAAATAATTTCAACACTCATTTTCACTACCACAGTTCATGACATGGTTTCAACTCATTTTCACTACCACAGTTCATGACATAGTTCACAAACTCAGTCTCACTATTACAGTTCATGACATAGTTTCCACACTCATTTTCACTACCACAGTTCATGACATAGTTTCCGCACTCATTTTCACAACCACAGTTCATGACATTGTTTCCACACTCATTTTCACTACCATAGTTCATGAACAGTTTCAACTCATTTTCACTACTTCAGTTCATTACATAGTCCACACACTCAGTTTCACTACCACAGTTCATGACATAGTTTCCACACTCATTTTCACTACCACAGTTCATGACAAAGTCCACACACTCAGTGTCACTGGTGCAGAGTTTATGACATAGCCCACACATTCAAGTTTCACTGAAAGAACTCATGACATAGTCCACACACTCAGTTTCACTACTTGATTTCATGTGAACATGTCCATATATTATCTCTCAGAGTTGTATATTTGAACCTGAAATCATAACCCCAGGTTACATGTCTGCCAAGATATATCATACTAAAATATGATAATAATCCACCTACCAGAACCAAAGTTATGCAGTCAACAGACACTGATGTAGTGGCCGAAGCCAACGCCATACCAATATATGACCACAAAATATTTGTGGTTGTATAAAAACAACAACAACAACATTCATAAAACACTAACAACTCAAATATATTCTATGATAATCTGTAAAATGTAAGGCCATACAAAATTAACTTATTGTTTCTCAGGCAATTTTTCATATAAAATGATGAGGGAGGGAGGTGATTTTTTTTATCTTTTTATTTGCCAAAAAATAGATGAGGCAGCTTTTTACATTGTAAAAACCACCAAAAATGTAGTGAGGGAGGTGATTTTTTATTTTTATTTTATTGAAATGGCAAAAAATAGGATCAATGAGGGCCTTTTTTCAAGTCTCAAACTAGATGAGGGAGGGCCTGTGAACCAATGAATTATTTTTTTATGGCCTAAATACTTTGCCTTTTCGTTATATCAAATTTTGTAGTATAAAATATATTACCGGTACAGTTTCATATTAATTTAGCCCAACATTTTTTTATAATCTGTTTTACGGGACTTTTGATCTTAACAAGTGGGTCGGGGGACGAAATAAAAAGAAAAGATTGAAAATAGTGGAGATGACGAAATAAAAGTTTCCTTGAAACATATTATTTTATTTCTGAAATGAGTGCATGACTTTTGTTTGAAAAAAACAAAAATGAGTAAATACCGTATTTCAACTGAAATCTACTGAATTACTAAATTAAATTCTATTTTTGTTAAGCCAAATATAACATGTTTAAAGTACTTTTGCTTACTGTTTTCCTTAGTAGAATGCCATTTTTAATAAATTTACATCTATTTGGAAAGAATTTTTTTATTTTTTGAGATGCAAAGAAAATAGGATATCGATATAAAATTTAAATATAAAAGTTATCCTGACCACTTTAATTTTTACTTCACTTTCTGAAAAAATAGGGTAAGCTCTCCTGTAAAACAGAAAATAGAAAAAATGTTGGCCTTAGATGTTCTTAAAAATCTAATTTCAGTTACAAGACCTACACAAGTTCTTGTGAGTTCATCAAGTAATTTTCAACATTCCATAAAAACCAATATATTCATATTTTCAAACAATATATTCATATTTTCAAATACTGAGGAAATAATTACATGAAATACATGTAAATGTATGAAGGTTCAAAGCTGTGGGAGGATTGCAGAACCACAAACAATACCCTCTAAAGAATTTTGGTCAGAAAAGTTTAGCAACATAAATTTCAATAAGCTATTAAACACAACGTGCGTATGATTCACAAATATTTTGGGCCGTTTTTCACGACACTTACAGAAAATCTATATAGTCATGAAAAATTTATTGAATTAACAAACAATTTTTGAGATTTCTCAAAATTCTAAAAAAAAAAATAAATATTTTTGTCTTATACAGTTTCCTCCACATTGTGAAAACCATGATTATAGTCAGAACAACTATTTATGCAGTATCTAATACATGAATAAAGGAGATGACTTTGAATAAACAAAAAGAAACAAGTTCCTCTGATTTGAAATAGAGTTTGTTTATAATTTTTCAAAAGTATTTCCCTTTTTTTTTGTTACACATGACCATAACATTTGAATGTATTTTAAATGTATACACAATGGTCATCAATGGCCATTTACACTTTCAAATATATAACAGCATTCAATCTTGAAGCTGAGTTCATTGAAGATTTGTGTACTTTAAATTGTTATTTTCCTGGGGTGCAAATTACGAGATTTAAAAAAAAAAATAGCTTGATTTTATTTTTGCAGTATAGAAATATTCACAATTTCTCAACA
This sequence comes from Modiolus philippinarum, assembly GCA_002080025.1. NCBI lineage: Eukaryota > Metazoa > Mollusca > Bivalvia > Mytilida > Modiolidae > Modiolus > Modiolus philippinarum. The sequence continues at coordinate 22,284 of MJUU01005859.1, read as the reverse complement.
GAAATATTCACAATTTCTCAACATTTTTTGCATAAAGTCTGATAGACATTTTATTTGGTGGACAAGATTTTCACAACATGGGAATATGGTTAGCACAGCAAAAATTAAGTACCCGCCAAATATTACCACTTATACAGTATATGTATGAATAAAGGTCCTGAATTTGAAGAAACAAAGATCAAGAAGTTCCTCTGATTTGCATGGAGTTTGTTAACAATGTTTTCGAAATTATTGCTCTATTTTTGTTCACAAGACCATTCTATCTGAATGTAATTTATATGCATAAACAAAAGACCTTACTTTAATGGCCATTTTTAATTTCAAATGTGTAATGCATTTGTGTCAATATTCTTAAAAATGAATAATATCATATGTAAAAAGTACCCTAAAACATATAGCTGTATCTACATTTGCAGAAAATAGACATTTTTAATATGCATTTTGAGAAAACTTAAGTAATTTTCTGGTTAAAGAAAACAAGAGATCAACAAATTTTTCTAGAGAAAATCAATACAAAAATATTCAAAAAACATTTGTTATACTAATATCTATAAAAATAACAAATATATAGTTAATGGATATACATGCTTATCTTCTAGTAGAAAAATATTCAATTAATGAAATCTTAACAAAGTTGTACAAAAATACTTTCATTTGAATAAATACCCTAGTTTGTAAATAAATATATTGTCTACTTTGTAGTCAGTATAATAATCAACTGGCAAAAAGTGAAAATTTCAGGAACAGAGGTGCATAGCTTCCTTCCTACATCACATTATCAAATCTGCCACATTGCAAGAGATGGGGAGAGGTTAATCCTGGAAATTCAACTTTTAATTCTTTAAATCCTGACATCCCAAAGTTTTTTTTTTGTTTTTTTTTACAAAAACTGATTATATTGTTTATTATTTTATACAACATTATGTTGTGACTAATAATTTATAAGACATCCCTTACTTATAATAAAAGAACGTTAAAATTGCTGAAATCATGATTCTTAGAACATTAATTTGCTAAAATCCAGGGCTTTAATTATAGTAATCCCAAACTCCCGAACCTAAAGAGACTCCAAAATGATTCTTTTATTGCTCATAAGAATTATTTTTTCAGATACTGTTATAAAAAAATTTTTTTGACAAGTTGAACCAAATTATTGGTTGAATATGAGAAATCGCATTATTTTGGGTTCTTAAAAGGTGTATAGATATCTCTTTTTTCTTGGAGTGTTAAAACTGGTTGTTTTCCATTAATGGCTGCCAAAAGTAGAGTGATTATATTGAGTTGTCAATCTATTTCTTTAAAGTCTCTGATTGAGAAAATGAATAGCTGAGGTGACAATGTGACGCAAAAGGACAGTGCACCTCTGTTTCCTGGAAAAAAAACATGTCCCTTGTAAAGAAATACACTTTTTTTAAAAAGTTTAACAAATCTTAACAAAATATTTACACTATCTAAGTGTGAACACAAACTACTTTGTATATATATTAAACATATTTTACCACAGTCTTAAATTAATACTATTTAAAATATATATATCCTATTAATATAACAAATACTATAAATAACTATTTTTAAGCAAAAATTCTACAATATTTTCCGGACATTTTGGCCTTGAGCCTAATTCTGCTTAAGTATAAAAGCGCATTTTATATTAAAGGCAAGTTTGCACATAAATAGATATTGATGTACCTAATTGAATTACAAATACACATGATTATGTGAAAGTGCTATTGTTTGTGGGGTTGCAATTTTCACTGATTTCGTGGTTCGCTTAAATCACGAAATTGAGGTCACAAGAAAGTGTGTTTTTTCCGTAGGGTTTGAATGCATTGAATCGGAAACGACTAATTTAAGTACCAACGAAGTAGTGATAATTATGAAAACCACAAAAATTGCTGTCCAGGAATAAAAGTACTTCCACAGTTATTAGATGTACCTAATATAATTATAAATAAACGTAATACATGATAATAAGGCAGTTATTTGCTTCATCCTGATATTAAGTGATGAATATATAAGAATACTTCATGATATGTGTAAAGAGACAGAAAATAAGGATTAAATTAATATTTCAGCAGTATAAATTTGTTCTAGTAGCACATCATGCCACTGCTATTAGCACCATTTTACCTTTCCAAGAAGTAAATAAAAACTTCTTTGAGAAATTTCTGATATATATGGATGGATATACAATTAGATTATTATCAAAATAACTACAAAAATATAATAATAAAATATTCTTTGCAAAATTCTAAACTTTTATAAAAAAATTTCAGAATTACATAACTACATATTACTCACCCATACTGAACCTTCCAATCGTTATATATGTTTACAGTATTCCTAGCATTAAGCGCCCCTGCTTCTATAAGCTTCTATCCTTCATTTCCATTGAAATCCTTAAAGAGCCCCTCAAAATCCCACTATAAACAGTAAATTCTGTATTAATTTCAAATGTTTTCCATCATGGATTTGTTTTTTATCAATTGCGCATGTGTATGTATTATATTGCATCAAAGTTTTGGGTTGTAAAAAAATAGTAATGGTGGATTACATGATACCCGCCACGTTTCACAAAAATTCTAAGTAAAAAGGGGCATAACTCCAGGACAATGTGTACCAATGACTGCAAAATTATACTTGGCCTGTGTTATGTGGTAAACAATTTACATACGAAGTTTGAAGACAGTATGTTATTTCATTCACAATTTATGAGTACAAAACCCTAAAATTTGCAAAATTTCAAAGTTTCAAGGGGCATAACTCCGGAACCCCTTGGACCTCTGAACCAAAAATTGAACTTGACCTGAGTCTTGTGGTAAACAACTTACATACCAAGTTTGAAGACCTTGCGTTATTTCGTTTACAAGTTATCAGTCGGAAACCCTAAAATTCGGAAAATTTCAAAGTTTCAAGGGGCATAACTCCAGAACCCCTTGGACCTCTGAACCAAATATCAAATTTGACCTTAGTTTTATGGTAAACAACTTACATACCAAGTTTGAAGAACTAGCGTTATTTCGTTCACAAGTTATCAGTCGGAAACCCTAAAATTCGCAAAATTTCAAAGTTTCAAGGGGGATAACTATAGAACCCCTTGGACCTCTGAACCCAAAATTTAACTTGACCTGAGTTTTGTGGTAAACAACTTGCATACCAAGTTTGAAGATCTTGTGATATTTCGTTCACAAGTTATCAGTCAGAAACCTTGGGGGACGGACGGACGGATGGACAGACGGACGGACGGACACACGACTGAGGGTATCACATAATACCACGCCACTTCGTGTGGCAGGGTATAAAAATTGAGTGATAATGTTTGTTGTTCACATATGGGTACAAACAACTTATCAAACACAACATTCTTCATAATCTTTTCTTCCATTCGTCTAAGATTTGGATAGTTACAGTATTTTTACAATGATTGCATTGTTTAATTATGAAAAATCAAAGACTTGTTAAAAAAGCTTTGTTTTAGAATATAGTTTGTGTCATACTTAATAAGCACACCCCCCCCCCCTCTTTTTTTAAATTTTACTAAGCACCCTGAGAACTTAATACGGGGAATCTATGTATCTTGTACTGGTCGAACATTGGCATTTCTTATCATGCTTATAAAGAATATGAAGTTGAATGTAAATTTTAATGAATATTTAACAACTTGTGAAATATAGAATCTACAAAATGCCCATTTTAGAATAAAATTAATAATGTGGACATTGAAATATGGCAATACTTATAATAAAATTTTAATGCCAAAAAAAAGCTACCATGTTGCATACATTATGTCTTTTACATTAATTTTCAATCTTTTGACATAATTTTTTTTAGTATATGTACATGAAGATGTTTTGAATAAAAAACTTAAACACCTTATGTAACTAGTTCATTATGATTCATCATCAACAAGCAAAACAAGAAAAAATATTTAAGTATGATCTTTGAAATTGTCTAAACAACCATATTAAGTCTAATCTTTCTGAGACAATAACACATGTATATTTTCTCAAAACTAAGAACATAAAAAGTAAACTTTGTTGTATTTTAGAATACACCAAAAATTATTTGTACATTTACTGTTTAAAAAAAAATTTCCTTTATCAACCATTTAACATTTAAATTCAATATATATAACAGATTTATTACCATTGAAAACCTTTTTAATGACATTTCAGTAATGATACAACCTTAACTCTTAATGCTAAAATTTTGAACACAATTCATTTATTGCATAGTAATAAAATTATTGTAAATAAATTATATAACAAAAAAAAACCCACAATACTTGCTATCAAGTAAAAAGACAGAAGAAATAGTACTAGAAAAATATCATTGCCTTTTCTCGTTACAGATAATATTGCTTGTGTCAACAATTAAAATTGCATTTTAAACATACAAATTATATCTTGAATATAAAATTACTCTAACAACTGGCCGCAATGAGATTCTAGGTGTATATCTAAAAATTTGTTTTTTATATGACATTTGAAATCATGTAAGGTATAACAACAATCAACATAATAAATAACACATAAACAAGCATTCCTGATTAAAAAAAAATAAAAATATTGCATAGACAAATACAAGCCGAATACATTTGCTGATAAAAGCACAAAATATACAAACAAAACTTTTCATTTTAAGTCGAAATATAGAGGGATCCATTCCAACATTTCCACATGATTCTTATCTGAAAAACAAAATTGAAATTGATATTAAGAAAACTTGAAGTGGAACACAAAAGTTGAAACTGGCCAAATTGACAAAATGGTATACATCTGATTTCTGTTCAAAACTTCTTTTTTGATAAAATTCATTTCAAGGTAAAAATTTCTCTTCCCTGAAATGTCTATAGCCAATTGAAGTCTTTCTGCCATAAAAGTATTGTTCCATCACTTGGATATACAGTGAAACTTGATTTAAGAGGTCACCTTTGGGAAGAAGTCAAACTGGCCTTTTAAGAAAGGTGGCCTTTTAAATGAGATTTAATATATATG